>JAFBMS010000171.1:167500-210000 GCA_019788955.1 Albula glossodonta | reverse complement strand
CTGAAACAGAGGGCATGCCTCATTTATGATCTTGAATTAATGGTATACTAAAAACATTGCTGCAATGGCTTGTTTTATTTGTAAACAAATATAATTAATGTTCAAATGACGTAAACACTAGCAAAACACAATTTCCCAGTGTTGCCTTTAACCTATTCATAATTTGCAATAAAAATACAATGGAAGGCATTGTCAATAACTATGCCACAAATTCTCCCAGTATTACAACCTAATGAAGATCTACTCTATGAGCAGAGCCTTCTTATACCACTTTGGTTAACACTTTGGTAATGAAGGCTACGAAATTAGCTGCAGTGACAGTCTGACTGTCGCTCTCACATTTAGGCAAAGTAATTGTATAATATGTTTCAAAAAGAAGTTCTGACATTACTTGGGCACCAAATCTTTGAAAATTGTTGCATGAACTTTCTCATATACTTCAGGCATATAATTTGACATTAAAGATTTTGCATAATATTAGTCCTTTCTTGACAACTGTTTTATTTTGCAAGTTATTTGCCGAGTGACAGTGGTTTATAAACTTCAGGCAAAGAAAATTCTGTGACCGATAACTCTGTGAGCTTTGGTTGAGACAGAACCTATATTCTTTGGATATACTGAGAAGTAGAGGGGATTAGATTTTTTTGAGCAATTGACAGAAACCTGCAGAAAAAATTATGTTATTATGGACATTTTTTCAGATATGCAGCGTCAGCTGGCGCTGACAGCGAAACGAAATTGAATATTTGCGGTGTGGCTTATTTGCAGTTGTTGTGTTGGAAGTTTTTCTGGAACAGCACTGAGGACTGACACTCTGCCAGGATCAAGAGGTCAGCTGAGGCGAAGCCACACCAGGCCAGCCCATGGGCCAGAGCAGCACGCCTGCACACATTGCTTCTGTCAGGCGCTCTCTTGCATCACTGCAAGCACCAGACATTACAAAGGTCCAAAAACAACTGAGAAAATGTATGCATCAGACTTTGACTTATGGGACTACATACAATTGTCCTAATTGGCTACAATATATGATGCAAAATATAATTTGATAACTATGGATTGGTGGTATTGTGTTTATTCTAATTCATTTCAGTAGAAATAATTTTTCAGACAACTGAATGGTTTTGAGGGATGTATTACTGAAGATGGTTTATTTACTGGTTTTGGGCTTGGAGACCTAAGGGGGAAGGGGTAGAACTGTTCTCCAGGAGGAAAGAACTGCCCTGTGGAGACAGGAAGAGCAAGAGGAAGGTGGAGGTGGGGCAGTGGGATCCCACTGATGCAAAGCATGATGGGAGATGAGGTACACAGTGAGGAGACTGGGAATGAGCTGAAGGTGGTTGTCAGAAACATTATTCTCCTGAACTTTGTTTTACCAAACTCCATGAATTATTTTTTGTTTAGGAGGGGGAGTAGGTCACATTTCCAGTGAGTGCAATTACACAATTCACACAGTGAATAAATAGTTCCAATAATTTTCTGAAGGGGAGGTGCATGAGAGAATTAATAAAAACACCAGTAAACTCTGTATAATAAATAAATAGTGTTCAATATTCACCAGTAAACTCTGTGTAATAAATAAATAGTGTTCAATATTCACCAGTAAACTCTGTATAATAAATAAATAGTGTTCAATATTCACCAGTAAACTCTGTATAATAAATAAATAGTGTTCAATATTCACCAGTAAACTCTGTGTAATAAATAAATAGCGTTCAATATTCACCAGTAACCTCTGTATAATAAATAAATAGTGTTCAATATTCACCAGCAAACTCTGTATAATAAATAAATAGTGTTCAATATTCACCAGTAAACTCTGTATAATAAATAAATAGTGTTCAATATTCACCAGTAAACTCTGTATAATAAATAAATAGTGTTCAATATTCACCAGTAAACTCTGTATAATAAATAAATAGTGTTCAATATTCACCAGTAAACTCTGTGTAATAAATAAATAGCGTTCAATATTCACCAGTAACCTCTGTATAATAAATAAATAGTGTTCAATATTCACCAGCAAACTCTGTATAATAAATAAATAGTGTTCAATATTCACCAGTAAACTCTGTATAATAAATAAATAGTGTTCAATATTCACCAGTAAACTCTGTATAATAAATAAACAGTGTTCAATATTCTCTGTACAAACATCTAGTCAAGAATGCACTAGCAGAACAATTTTGGAATGTATATGGGTGGTTTCATTCACATTTCATACACCTGCTAAATGAATGCACTGTAATGTAATGAGATGTAATGAAGCTTCACTGAGGGCTTGCAGAGCATCACTAAGGCTGCAACTGGGGAGTGAGGCCCATGCGAGCGTAAGAGTGAGGGGGACAAAGCAAACAGACACGAGGGAGGATGCTGACCTAGGAGTGAGGGGTACAAAGCAAACAGAGGGAAGATATGAGCGTTGTAGCGGAGAAGAGAGGAAAGGATTCCCAACTCTGTGGAGGGTAGGAGTAAGGTAAGCTCAGGTCTAGTACTGGTGTGAGGGTAAGGACAAAGAAGGACTACAGGGAGAGGTGGCTACAATCAAATTCGATATGAAATCACACAGTTGGACCAGGACAGTGCCATCCCCTGAGAAGGGTGCCCATTTCATCCAAGAAGTTTCTCAGCTGACCTAGAGGATGATAGAGAAAACAATGATGTTCATGAGTGATAGCAACAGCAGCAGCGACAGGCTGCAGGGAGGCTGAAAAGCTGCCAAACAGGGTTGTGGGGTGATGACTGAAGATGTCCAGCTAAGGCTTTTCTCCTCCACTCACCAACATTCATTCAGTTCACAGAGAAGATTGAGCTGGATGGCACACCATTACAGCCCTCACAATTAGTACTGACCTAACAGATAAAATCACCATTACAGCCCTCACAATTAGTACTGACCTAACAGATAAAATCACCATTACAGCCCTCAAAATTAGTTCTGACCTAACAGATAAGAATATCACCATTACAGCCCTCACAATTAGTACTGACCTAACAGATAATAAATTCACCATTACAGCCCTCACAATTAGTACTGACCTAACAGATAAAATCACCATTACAGCCCTCACAATTAGTACTGACCTAACAGATAAAATCACCATTACAGCCCTCACAATTAGTACTGACCTAACAGATAAAATCACCATTACAGCCCTCACAATTAGTACTGACCTAACAGATAAAATCACCATTACAGCCCTCACAATTAGTACTGACCTAACAGATAATAAATTCACCATTACAGCCCTCACAATTAGTACTGACCTAACAGATAAGAATATCACCATTACAGCCCTCACAATTAGTACTGACCAAACAGATAATAAATTCACCATTACAGCCCTCACAATTAGTACTGACCTAACAGATAAGAATATCACCATTACAGCCCTCAAAATTAGTACTGACCTAACAGGTAAGAATATCACCATTACAGCCCTCACAATTAGTACTGACCTAACAGATAAAATCACCATTACAGCCCTCACAATTAGTACTGACCTAACAGATAAGAATATCACCATTACAGCCCTCACAATTAGTACTGACTGAACAGATAAGAAAATCACCATTACAGCCCTCACAATTAGTACTGACCTAACAGATAAAATCACCATTACAGCCCTCACAATTAGTACTGACCTAACAGATAAAATCACCATTACAGCCCTCACAATTAGTACTGACCTAACAGATAAAATCACCATTACAGCCCTCACAATTAGTACTGACCTAACAGATAAAATCACCATTACAGCCCTCACAATTAGTACTGACCTAACAGATAAGCAAACCAGATGTGGTGACTCCTTTTTCATTGTGATTCAGTTGTTCAGACTCCTTATTTGGCGTTTTTGCATAAGTTTGCCTATCCCTGTATCTATGACACCATCGATAATCTATAACAAAATTTCAAGTATGTGTAAGGGTGCCAGCTAAGTACATTTTCTCAGCTATACTAATGATCATAGCATGTTACTGCATTATCGTTTTAAAGGAAGGGTGTTTTTCTCTGTCTGAAATTTAATGAACAAAGTTGAATGCTGCTGACTCAGCCAACACAAAAAATATACCTTCATTAAAAAGTTTGTACAGTTGCAGCACAGATGGAAAAAGCATGGTCTTCTTTTTATCAGCACATATGAAATCTTTAGCTTAATACTAAAGATTCACAATACTAAATATTTGGATTGAATTTGTATTGAATGTTATGTTGCACTAGCTAAAAAAGCCACCTAAGCATTGTAATTCACAGGATGACGCCCCAGTTCTATTTAAAATTTTTCCAAATTCCAACTATTATTCTTAGGGCTGTCTAATTGCTGAAACAACCTGCAAATTCCAGAAAGTGCAGCCACATGGACATCCTTCATGAAAACTGTGTGTGACCAGCGGCTGCTTCTTTTCACTATGCACTCCACTAGCTGAGCTGTGCAGTAATTGTGCTGGAGAACAACTCTACGTACATGGGACTGCTACTACATGGGACAGCCCTTCTGAGTAGCCCTTCTTAGGCTACAAGGCACAGAGTCGGGCCAGCTAGTGCCACAGTGCTAGTCCACCAAGTGCACTGTTGCACCGAGAACAATCCTCTAACTGGAAGAACAGCCAATGGGACCCATACCAATACAATTTTAACAGAGTGAATACAGAAGCAATACAGGGACAGGGCGCTATTTTATACACGTACACCAAAAGCAAGACTTAGGCCTGGATTCAAACAACATTAGTCCTTAACTTAGTCACTCACAATAGAAGTGAAGTGTTTTCTTAACAGAGGCTGGTGTAAGAAATTATGGTAATACCTAAACTCGCCAAGTTGTGGTTGTGAACAGGGGAAAAAACCATGTAAAATTTGCATTTTATGGCTGAATACTAAGTCCTGTCCTGAGTTTACAGAGAAGCCTGCTGATGTGTTTGACACGTTTTTTGGGTTCATTTGGAAATGCAGTAACCGTGTGACCTCCGTCACCTGCTGTGAGGTTAAGAGTTCAAACACTTCCCTCCGGCTATGGGCAGGTTCTCAGAAATTCCCTTTGCCACCGGCTCTGAAAGCTCACCGAGGTGAGCGGCATGTGGCGTGCTGACCTGGCACAGTCAAAAGGTCGCTACATTCTCAAGGCAGGCGTCCCATGATCCAAAGAAACTGAAATTTAAAACAGGACACTGGACTGGAAAACCATAAGTGCATTTTGGGGTTTTCAAAACAAATCAAGAGTCAAGTTGAAGAGCTGCTTATAAACAGGTAAACGTCTTTCTGATGATCAAATTTTAAAATTATCATCTTCCTCAGTGTCTTTCTTATTTTTCTTTGTAAAGGGGTGAAAACCTCTTTAAACTGAATCACTGCCACTCCCTCTCAGCAAATCACATTCTGTTGTGCTAAATATTTGTTGAAAAGCGGACAGGCTGTCTTTAGGGCCTCATCAGTGAACAAGGATTCAGTTACATTTCATTTCATTGAAATTTCATTCAAATTAGAATAAATGCTGGTGCTTGGTTCATTTTGGAATTCTGCTTCATTTTTTAAAAATTTGTAATTGTAGTCTTTTATCCTTTTTAACTCAATATTATATATACAATATACAATATTATAACAACAGTAGCAGTAACAGTAGTACAATATCTGGATGTCACACTGAAATATGGATATAAAATATATAAATGAATTACATATTATAATTATTCAGTTGTTTACAACCTTCGAAGCATTGCCTGGACACTTCCATGCTGATTTCCATGTAAGATGGTGGGGTATGATGTAATGGCTTGGTAGGAAAATGGATCCAATTACACAACACCTTAAAATGAAAGCAGAGTAGATCACGATGAAATAGCTGTTTAATCAGCCCCTAATTATCTCAACCACCCTGCACGCCCGAGCGTTTCCTCTTCTTTGCTCCTCATCCATAGACAGGCCACCTTCCGATCTGTTTTATTCCTCTGTCAATCTCCATCAGGCTGATCTGTTTTTATCTTCTCATCCATCTATCTGTGTCGAATCAATTAAAGCCTTTAATTGCTCCTTTTCTGACTTGAAAACAAATTAAAGAGTGTGCGAATTCAGTCAGATTTTAACCAGTTGGATGAGAGAGATGGTATCCTCAATTTTTTCAGAGGCAAGCACTCACACATGCAGGACTTGCGTCACCTTTCCTTCAGGCGGGGCTGAGAGACAGTCCAGTTTCCAGGTGTCAGTGAACTTGATGTAGCGCATGCAACTAGGTGTGCCAAGGGTTGACAGGTCTCACACTCTGCCAGGGTTGCCAGGTCTCATGCTTAAGGGCCACTGTGTCTGCTCTGGGCTTCATTTTCAAATCATCAACTCCCTCATACCTGCAGAAATGTAACCATGTACTTGACTGCTTTAGTTTTTACATTTGATTGGCTTCAGTAATTGGCATGTGCAAAACTCGTTTCACTGGTGAAGAAAGACGAAGAGAGCATGTTATTGGCTGAGTTAGTGAATTTGCTCCAATAACAAAACCTTTCACTGAAATAAGCATGTGCAAAAGTGTTAACATGTACCAAAGGCTTCGGTAAATCTGCAATTATAGTACTCATAAATTGGATTCCTGGGCTGGATTATCACATGGAATAGCATAGCTACCTTGTGGTGGGTGCACTCTACCCATAAGTCTCTCTGGATAAGAGCGTCTGCAAAATATCACAGCTTCCCTGGGCAGAGATACCGCAAGCCCAGTCTATAACGTTTATTTTATCTCCTAGAACTCCACAGGGAGGTGTGCAGCTAATACACTCGGCTTGCTTGCGCACAATATAAAAGAAAGGTTGACATTACCTGTTTCCCCGTCGGAGCTTCTTCGGCGGCCAGCTCGATCTTGTCAGCCGACGGACAGCCCAGTCTCCGGGTTGCCGCGGGGTGAAATTGCTGCCGGCAATCAGTTTGTTTTGTGTTTGTTGTTGCGTACACCAAACCTGCTGCGCTACCCACACCGGATATATCATCATCCCATTTCTGTCACCCGGTCACTGGGTCAAACTATATTCTCATTAAGCAACGTCAACCTTTGCATTGTACACAAGCAAACTGAAGAGTTGTAAGGGATCCACTAAGTGGATCATGGATGGTATATAATATGTAAGGATGGTAGTCTAGATAGCCTGTTGTAATAATTCATAATATTATTGCAACAGGCTATCTAGACTACCATCCTGGCACTCTTACAGGGACATCATGTGATCTCATCAGGAAATGGCCTGTCTGTAACAGAAATGGTTTAAATGCAATGTAACTGCTGAGGAACAATAAAACACAGCAGATGCTGGGACTACCATGGCTCACGTATGAGACCCCCGGTTCCCGTTTGACGAGACGTGTTCATCTCTCTTGATCTCAGCCTCTCATGGGTCATACCATTATATTTACATGGTTTATACAGTAGTTTGAGGAATACTGATTAATGTTATGCTGTAACAGTATATTGATCGCTAGCGTCATTAAAAGGGCATGAGCTTAGCTCCAGCCAGCTCAGTGAGGTTGATATCATGATATTTCTTTATAGGGAGACCAGATAATATTGGAGCTATGGTAATATTGCTCTTTCCCTGATTAATTTTAACACTTTTATCTTCACCTCAGCTCTGGGAGAATCACAGACCTCAAACAGCACATAAACATCTGCAAGGTTTCCCGGGAACAGTGTTAGTGTGACACTGCTGAGTATGGTGTCACGGCAAAAATAATAGTGAAATAACACTCTATGAATTAACACTCTGCTGCAGCCTTCGGTCCCTCACTTCCACTTGGTTTCCGCTTCAGTAGATCTGCAAATCTCTGGGATTCAGCCAGCCGTAGAACACCCACATGCAGTCAGCAGTCACCTGATGGAAAGGTTTCAGTTTTTACGAAGCCGTAAAGCCACGGGCTGTTCTTGTTTATATTATACATTTCTGTTTCTGAACTTTGCATTTGAGACATCAATATCCGGCCTGGCATGTCAGTCTGTTTTATTGATGACTTCTGTATTGAGCAACAGAGTCTGACAAACTGTCCATTTCAGCTGTTTGTAAAACCATCACAGTTGTAATTCAGCTTTGTGAGCTCGGCCAATAATTTGAGCACAATCACAACCAATCAATCAATTCATCCGTGCCATTGTGAGTGAAATAAATGACTTATTACAGACATGCAATTAGATATTATCTTGTTTCAAGTGCCTCTACCTCATTCCTATCTCCTCTGATGGATATGTAGGATTCCCATCTATGAAATTGAGCTTCGTTTATCTCTCATCCCTGGTCATATTTCATAAAATCAATTACATTACAGAAGTCTCTCTTCTTACCATAGCGGTATGAAATAAAATGCAGTATAAAAAATATTAGTGTTGGTACTTCAGTGAAATTATTGTTAACTACAGCACTAAAGCCTCGTCTACAGGATGTTGTACCCAGAAGCTCAGCAAAAAAAAAAGTTCTGCAATATAAAAGAATGATAAATTATTCTAAATCATGTTGTACCTTAAATTATCTCTAAATAACATTAAATTGCACTAAAAGAGGGCATGCAACCCGTAAAAAGCAAAACCACCCAAGTAATGTGTGGTATTTGTGTGTATACAATAAAAATAACACTGACAAACATCTTTGTAGCCAGTACCATTTACTATGAACAAACAGCGAAGGTGGGGTGACCTGTATTTCACCTCCAGCTTGTGGGTGAAAATAGATGGAGGGAGAAAAGCAGCAGGTTATGAGAGCCCCTGTGCTGGAATGGCTTAGGTCAGCCGTTGATGAGCAAGGCCAAAAGAAACACAGAATAAGAGCCAAACCCAGGGCAAGTCCTGCGTTTCCGCATGTCTGCTGGGCAGCTGGGCTCATACCAAGCCTCGATCCCCATTGAACTTAAAACTGGTGATGCATCAACTACTTCCAGAACCTTCTCTTCCTCAAATCCTACCCTGTTGTTTCAGTCAAACCAGTGACATGCCATTGACTGAGAGGTAGCAGGGAGGGTCAGACCCCCTCATCACAATAGAGCAGAAAGAGCTTCATCACGCGACTGCAGGCGGTCTCTGAGAGCGTACGCCCTTTCTCAGAAACAGCGCTCACCGCCATCTCCCTGGGTATAGAGCACATCTCAATCTGTTCCCAGGAAAGTTTAGGAACTTCAACTGCATCGTATGACTTCATTAATAAAGAATACCACCTCCAGTGGCTGGAATATATTCATAGCAGTTGTGAATTTTACATCCTTTGAAATGGTTCAGTTTGCGTTTCGATTTCACAATTTCAATAGTTTGAGTGCATGTTGCTGTGTCATTGATTTTATTCAAATATTTTCATAAGATTTGTTTGGCTAAGCACAAAGTCTGTGTCATAGTACATCCATAAACACCACAATTGGCAGAATGTGATTGTTGCTGTTGGCAGTAAATATTTACCAATTCATTTCCATTGAAATACAGAGGAAGGCCAAACGCCCAGCCCACGGGCCAAACATGGCTGATGACACATTTTCTTTGAGCTGCACAGAGAGTCGTTAGGAAAGAAAGGCGTGTTATTAAGAACAAAGATAATGCAACTCAAATTACATCTACACATTATGTCAGTTTGTCATTGTGTATCTGTGAATCTAATCAAAAAGCATCCTGGTTCATGGTAACTTCATAAACAAGGAAATTGGAAATTATATTTTAAAAATAAATTACCAGCTCTTTTCACAGTCTAAATAAATATGCTTTTATTGATTAATGAACACATTTTGGTTGTTACCTTATTTTCTTGGCAACCCCTGATAAATCCATTCTTGTAAATCATTTAGTGTGGAATAATTAAACCTGCAGGTCAAAAGTGTCACACTTACTAAACATTGGCGTTTGGAACACCGATGTAAAGTTCAAAACTTTAAGCAAGCGTGAAGTTCAGCAAGACTGACAAATACTACAGCCTGGCACCAAATAAACAAACTGAACTTATTAAAGGTAATTCAATCAGAGAGGATTTTAGTCTTTTTAAGAGTATGCACTTCTCTATTACTAATATGTTTGACTGGGTCCTGGCCCACGTTTCTGTCTCTTATTATCTCAAGGTAGTCTCAGATTTGTCTGAGTCACTAAAAATGTCCAAACATGCTGGATAAACAAACGACAGTTTCCGTACAGACTCTTTTGGAAATGCATATATGGGCATGATTTCCGGTCTTTAGTTACATTAAAGCCACACCGTTTCTCTCTTTATTGCATTTAATTATTTTGAGTGTCAGCGCAAAATTTAGAATTCAGTAGAAATGGAGACAGATAAGTAAAGCTCAGTGGCACTAATCCCAAAGGCGAAGACATGTCCCCCCACACTCAGAGTCACTGCTTTAAATACACATTGTATTGCGTTTAAGGATTTGACATAATGCTTTTTTTGTGAGTCAAACGTGTTCTTGGGAATGTGCACAGAGCTTTATTTACATTTCAATATTCAAAAGCATTCACTATCATAGTTTCTATTGAATTCACATAAGATTGTATCCAGAAGCATTCTTTTCTTACCATCCATTTATAAAAAGGTTGTAAATAAAATTCCATATCATTGATTTTGCATATTATCCAGGCAAACTGTTTGCACTGCGATGAAAAATATGACTGAAGTCTTAGGATTATTTTTCTTTGTCTCTGAGATACTGGTTTTGGAATTATACCAAAAACTCAGCTGCTCTCGCATTCTTTCCATGGGATGACCAGAAGATGATTGGAGAAGACCGATCAGCCCACGTAGGCTTGCTATTTATCTACAGAACATCCAGAACTGCATCAAGCCTGACTTGAATATAGCAAGAACCTTTCCCTAAAATACAAGATCTGGCAATCTAGGTATTGATAACCCTTAGTGTAAAATAATCCTTCCCTAAAACAAGCACAGAATTTACAAATACACAATTAACAAGCTATTCAAATCAGTATGTCCAAGCACAGGCAGAATGGCCAGACAGTTTTTAAGTATGTTTTTAACAAATGATCTCCGACAGGCAGGGCACCTTTAGAATGTTATCCCTCTCCTTCTTAGGTTATTCAAAGTTTCAGCAATGCTAGAGAGACCGTGAATTTCAGCAATGCTAGAGAAACCGTGAATTTCAGCAATGCTAGAGAAACCGTGAATTTCAGCAATGCTAGAGAAACCTTGAATTTTATCAATGCTAGAGAAACCATGAATGCATGTGATGTCAGCCATCCCAAAACTGCGCTAGGCTGCTTTGGAGGGAGGCGCTTGGCACTGCTTTACAGCCCTGGTTTTGCCCAGTTCAGCATGGATACATCTGCATTAACAGCTCAGAGTTGCTTTGGTTCCTGCTGTTTATGCAGAGATGTTGGTTCTAGTTTAAAATAAACAATGCATCTTATTAAGTAATAAGCCTCACATAATTATAAATTCATAATAAATGACCCCTATTTAGTTGAGTCTGTCTTTATGGCATTGTGTCCTTAAATAACTGAAGGAATCTAGTTCTGACATTTCTTATTTCCCCCCAAAAGAAAATAAACCAGCTTAAGTTTGAGCAACTGGCAGAAAACATAAAACCAAAACACAGAGAATAACAAAGACTGAGGAAAGCTATATCTTTTTTTCCTCAGACCTTTTGTTTTTCAACAAGCAAAATGTCAGAGGGGTTATAGTGAATATGCAATGGCTTTGCTGGGGGCCTCCATGCTTGGCGGAAGCCCTTGTCTGCTCAAACAGCTGAGCGTATGCTCAAACAAGTCTGCAGCTACTCCAGTGCCAGGCGAAGCAAAGTCCATGTTATGCGCTTGAGACCCAGTTTCACAGTTACTTCCCTGCTGGAAAGCTCTGCTATTTCATTGATACATAAAGTAGAATGTAATTATTTTAATCACACACAATTGATCAATTCAACATGATCATATTTGTCCTGCAAAGTTTTATTTCTCTATAATTCACATCCAGCAGTCCTGCAGTGTCTTCCTTCCAAGCCACCCCAAACATTTCTATGTGCAACATGCTGTCCTCTGAAAAACACAGACGGACATTTTATGGGGAACTTCCCTGGAAAAATCCATAGTAACCACTAAACATCGCTGCCCTCCTCCAACACAGACACATAGATGGAGAAGTCAAAGTAAAGGTAACAGTATTTAGTTAAGTGTACTTCTTGAAATCTCAGTCATACAATAACATCTACTGTCTCACCTGGGTCAGTTTCAGCAGTCAGCTTTCTTGTTACATATGCTGGGAAGTCAGAAGGTTGTGCATTTACAAAAATGAAAAATACACATGAAAATATTTCTTTTATATTTACTTATTTACTTGTGTGTGTGTGTGCGTGTGTGTGTGTGCGTGCGTGTAATAAAACAATAGGAACAAATGTGCTTCCATTAGTGTAGGCACATTTGCATTCTTATTTTTTAGCCTCAGGGCTAATTGCGACTGAGGAGTTGATCCCAGTGGAAATAGCTGAAATAGTGAAGCATTAGCAGGAACTCCTTAAGCGCAGGTGTCGGCACTGGCAGATTCCCAGCAAAAGGCATGGCCCTTTAATGTTATCTCTCAAACAACAACTTCAAAGAGGGAGAGGGAGAAAGAGAACGAGGGGGGAGACAAAGTCAAAGTGAGTGGGAAAAGCACAGTAAACACTGAATCAGGGTCCTCTCCCCTTTAAAGTTAGTGAAGAGGGGTGGAGAGGGGGGAGGAATCACCAGATCAGGCACTCAAAGGCTGGATGTGGGCATGTTACAACTAATTATCTTCAAACAAAATCATCCCGGGCCTCCCACAAAGTGAGGCGCAGGCTGAGCGGAACCTTGGTTTTTGGGTTTTGTCATTGGGAGACCCACCCACATAGATTGCCTCTAACGGAAAAGCAGAGAAAAGATTCCACTTTAAAAAAGTCCCAGCAACTTCTTACCAAGGACGCATCCAGAAACTAAACCACCACAGAAGCTGATTACCTTACGAGTCACAAGACTTTATAAAAACATCAGGTTACGGTCTCCCACTGTTTATCTCCCTTTCACCAGCCTGGCTAGGGAGGAGAATTTCAGTATGACGTATAAAACATGTAAGCAAAAAGATTTCCAATTCATATGTCAGCAATAAGTCACTGGTTTGAGCTTCAAGAAAGCATGGGGTGGGGGTTGGGTGGATCGTCAGTGAGAATAAAAGGACTCCATATTTGGGCTGCACTCTCTGTGGAGTGGGAATCTTTCTTCTGTAATAAGAAACGTCATGCAGGGCATCAGGACAGAGCTTTGCTTAAGATGAAAGAAAGCCCTTCCTGACAGCCGGCAGTCTCAGTGCTCTTTCCTCCTCCAGAAGGACTGACTTTCAGCAAAGATGGCTGCGGTCCAGGCAAGAGAGTGGTAGACAGCTGGAGGCCCCGTGGCCCTGGGACAAGGGGACCCCCCCATGACATGGGGCCCCTCCAGGTCCTGCATCTCCCGGAGAGGTCGTGTTAGCGTGGCAGCAGGCTACCGTCTTAACAAGCACCGCAGGGAAAAAGAGGCCTAGCCAGTGTCAAAGCCTGAGCTACTGCACCATGCTGTCTACTGCTAGAAAAAAACCTGCAGAAATTAAGTGGAGGGTCTCCTTTGACAGATCGCTGGATTCTTCACAGGGGCTAGCTGTCCTTCTCATGACTGCTGGCTGGGGGGTAGGTGATGTCAAACCCCTGGCAGGTCATTTTTTCTAAACTCACCCCTTGGGATGGGTGCTCAGTCTGTCCACTCTCCCCTCACTTCGCCCTTCACCCCTGCGGTGACCGTTCTAAAAATGGCTACTTTCTTTAAAAGTTAAAAGGGCTTTTTTTAAATTGCATGTGGCATGTGTGCATCGTGAAAATTTTGCATGACATTGTTACATCAATGTTATTTAGTTGGATCTCAAAAAGAAACAATGTTGAAAAGATATTACCATTTTCAATATGAGGGAATATGACAATGGAAATATACAGAAGAAAGAGCAAATATTTTCAATGTAGAAATTGACCAGATGCACATTGTCAGAGCTCTCACAAAGAACTCACAAAGGATTACATTTTTATACACTGTCCATTTACTCAGGAGAATACTTATCAAAGCAATACAGACGAGGTACCTTGCACAAAAATATTTCATCTTTAGGTACTGACATACATTTTTTGCAAAGGACATAAAACAAATTTGCCAATTATACAAATGGATATGTACAATGAAAGTGTGTAGAGCACATTTTAAGAGTTTAATGGTGTTTCTATGACTACTTATTCTCTTAATTGTAACGGCCATGAATCAAAGATAATCTTCTCTGAAAGTAATAAGACTACCAGCTCATATGTGAGGCAGATATGCAGGACACTCAGACTAGGAAATAAGGTGGAATGTTCAGTAGAATGTGGAAAATAGTATTGACTCAAAAAAGAGTAATGTCAGCTTAAATAAGATAAATTATTGAACCCTCCAGTACAGCAGGTGGCAGTAATGCACTTTTCTTTCCTAGACTGACAAAGTGAATAATAGATGTTTGACCCCCATGAACAGAGTGTAGCACAGCAATACAGCATACCCCAGCATATTAATGATGCAGTATATTAATAATAAATAACTATCAGTCTTGAATTATTTATCCTCTCTCATGGAAACTCAAATCAAATTACCAATGCAATTATTTATATCATTACAGGAGTTTGAACCCATGATGAAAATAGTTGGTAATAAGAAGAACAGTCTTTAAATGAGTTTGACTTTATAACCCTCATCCCTGGGGCCTTTTGTTTGGCTCCATCTGTCGGTATATCTTTTTTGGTATATCTGCTTATCATTTAATCTTTGTTCATATCAAACATGGAAAATTCTACTCTTGTTCCAACCCGTGCAAGCCGAGGTTTAATTATTTGGGGTAGACCAGCAATTCCTGATCACACGTTTCTTAAATGCATACAATTTTTTATTGCAAAAAATGTGCCAAATCATGGCAATTTCCCTGAGACCTGATGAAACTCAAGCTGACAGGGTATATCAACACAGAGCAGGTTGGAGCATTTGAGCGAAACACTGCACTTTTCTGTGCTCGTAATGTTTCTGCAGTCTCACAGCCAGCCACCATAATTAGGACATTTTAGAAGCTGAACGCTTTGTAATTCACCACTTTAAACATGACCTGATTATCTGTTCAGAAAAATAGCAGATTTGAGTTCATCAAGTGTTAAACAATGACTGACAGATGCTGAGACGTTTCTCCCCAGATGTGTGATTAGATGTGATTTTCTGTGTTACAGACATCACTCCGGGATGTCAGTGCCTATTAGGCATGGATTTATGGGTAATTTGACTGTTACCCTCATGCATCTCAAAATAATCAATTAAATAGTATCGCAAAGCGTTATTCTGAGTGAGCAACATGATGCCTCTGACTCCAGATGTCACGTTGTTAGTTATTTTTGGTCAAAAAACAAACTATAAAATTTGTCTTTCAATTATGGACAATATTAATTGCAGGCTTCACATGTCTCAAACTGCGTTCAGCAAAGCTTCCCACACATGGCTGGAAAATGAGTAAATTGTGTCATTGTTGATTGACTTTCCAAGAATAGCTTTTAGATCTGGATAAAAGTCATGATTCACTTCATCCAGTGTTTCTGGAACGTTGGGAAATTGATGGGAAATTGATGGGGAAATGGATGTATTGGTCAGTCCTGTGCAATGGGAGAAACAGGAACCAGACAGCTGGACTGGAACAACCCAGCAGCAGCAGCTTTCACACAGTGGAATGACCCAGAGGCCAGGAAATGCAGACTCACCAGATGTTTGTCAATAGCCGGTATAGCGTGGTGTCTTTAAACAAGTAATCCACTATTTCATCAGAAAGCTATAACATGGCTTCTCTAGAAAGGCAATATATGTCTATTATTTCTGCTTCTCACATCCCAAAAAAGATTTGCACAAGTGGAAAACACCCATTTTGTCTGTTGTGGTGTTTGATGGTTTTGATGTCTCCTTAAGTCCATAAATTGCATTACACATGCTGAAATAGCTATTTGCAAGACCTCCAACCATTTTATAAACTATCATTGTCATGCCATATTTGTATCCTCATTCAAGTAAACCCACAAAAATTAACAATCTGTTCTGTGTGGCTGCAGAGAACAGAAGTAGCATTTTAGACACACACATTAACCATTCAGTCTGGCTCTGCACCGATTTCCCAGAAAAGTGTCCAGAGAAAACCGAATGTCAACGATGTACAGTTATGGGAGGTATAACACGTACATTTACATTTACTCTCCTGAGTAATCTTTAGATCATTGAATCCTGCTCATCTAGCCTGCTAGGAGTCTTCTTGCATTAGGGCAGACTCCATCGAGCTGTGTTACCTAAACAACAGCACTGAATGAGACCCCATCAGCGGACACTGCAGCTATGCGATATTATGCACTGTATGTACCATTAGGGCTTGAGTTGGGTTTTTATATGTTTGTTTTTAACATTTAATTATTTATGTTTAAAACAAAGCTGGCTCAAATATTTAAGTCATGGCTGATGATTGGAGATTATTTGCCAGCCATTTTACATTCTGTAACCTGATTGGTTGGAACTGGAATTTATGGACAAAACCCTGAAAAACCCTACTAAATTCAATATTTATTTTCATATAATTACGCTAATTGCATTAACACTGTATGAACCATCACAACAAACCCTTTCACTGCCTTTGGGCCATGCATTAGTACTTGAACTAGTAAAACCAAAACAGGAATTGGTCTCTGAATACAAATTAAAAACACACAACAGTGCAGTTCAGCGTCTTGCTTGTGTAATTTGTTTTTAGTTCTGTATATATATATTTAGTTCTGTTTTTAGTTTTCGCAACGTGTTTGACTGAATGCACTATTGATAGTCAACTTTAGCGAGGTAGAAAGCTAGATTTGCAAAGCGTCCATTATCCATCAGAGAAATCTTGTGATGTCTCTCACATAGAGATCTTTGAAGCAGTGAAGATAAAAGCAAGTAGCCCAGCTAACTGCTGAAACTGCTAACTAGCTGGATTGATGGCAACATATTGTAACCAATTCCTGCTGACCGTAACTCACTCATAAAGATTATGAATATGTACAAATTTGTTAGATATACAAATTGCAAAATCAGATCATAAAAAACATAGTTCTATTTTAACTTGCAAAGACAGTTATTTATTTCCAACTGTAATGTAACACCATTGAAGGACGTCTGTCTCTCATATAACACCTATAAAAGGCTGAAGGAACTGCTCAGTTGTCTTTGACCCTTATATATCATCTTTAATGTTAAATAGCAATTTGATCTTCAGTGTTATCAACTCCTACACTTTAACACGTACAGTTAGTTACCATGCATGAGTGGGAGGCCTGCAACCAGACAAGTTCAGGATGTAGCATGGTGTTACACTGAGGGAAGAAATGAAGAAGGCAGAGGAGTTGGCAAATGCGCACATGAATGGTAATGTAAATAAAATCTTTACACAAAACATTCATGCAGCAAGTTCTACAATAGGGGCACATGTTGTAAACGTGACACAGAAATTCTGTCTCTTTAAATCCTAACAGTCTTTAAAGCAGCTTTGCTGACCTACAGTTTCCCCAAATGAATGCACACTTTCAAACTGCTTCTCAGGCCTCTAAGGGCATTCAGTCCATGGTGTGTGTGTGCGTTTGTACAGTCATGCGTGAGTGTGCATGTGTGTGTTCGCATACGTGTGTGTGTGTCGTTTGTGTGTGCACGTGTTTGTTCGCGCACGCACGTTTGTGTCTGTGCGTGTGTGTGCATGTGTGTGTTCGCGCACGCACGTGTGTGTCTGTGCATGTGTGTGTGTGTGTGTGTGTGTGTTTGCGCATGCATGTGTGTGTGTGTGTCTGTGTGCGCATGCGCGTGTGTGTGTGTATGTGTAGAAGCCAACCTCCTGGTCTCTTCCTGGTGCTGCTTTGGCCTCCCTTTGCTGCAACTGTCTACTTGGCTCCCAATTACAGAGGCTGCATGTGGACCCAGGAGCCACAGCGGAGCCCAGGCCAGCCCCCGCAGGTCAGGGTTCTGCCGCCGCTGCTGCCCACCTGGGGAGCGCTGTCCAGACACGGGCAGACGCAACTGGCCCGGATGCACTGTGTCCGTCACTTGGACATTTAGGGCCCGGTCCCAGATGGCCCCCTGATATGTCCACACGAGGGGGGTCCACACAAAGGTTGGGTGGGCACAGTTTTGTGCCTGTCCATCTTGATCTCTCAACTGCCTTCGCTCTTGAGTGTTGTGTTATTTTTATTATTTTTGAAAGGGCATTCTGAAACACAAACAAGACACATAAAGCCAGCAGGGCAGTTGGTTATAGAGATAGACAATGATGTAGCAATGAAAGATGAATCTAAGAATGTGAGGGCTTCAGCCAGACTCTATCAAAAGCTGCACCAGAGTAAAAAGACATGCAGAAGCATGTGTTTCAGCCAGCCATAATAGATCATATAAAAATATGCAGGTAAATGGGACACTCATATTAATATCTTTGAATGTGAATTTAACTATAAATAGTTCCATATTCATTGGTACATGCAGACGGCTCTCTTTTAGCTGTTCTGCATTTTTATAGTACACATGTTTATCATGTGCACTGTAATTGTGGTAAATGTGTGCTGAAAATACTGTGGCAGGCAATCGAGCAGCACAGCTGACACTTTCATCCAAAGTGACTTACAGTTGATGAGATTAACCAGGGGCCAGTCCCCCCTCAGGGCAGTGTGGGGTTAAGGGCCTCACTCAAGGGGCCCAAAACCCGTAACACCTGCGCTGATCCAATTATGGGTAGAATGGGCCTTCAACCACCATCCAACCTGCTGGAGCCCAGCCCAGCACCTCAGCCACTAGGCTACACGCTGCCCTACACACACATTTGAACTCAAATTGTGCACAAATTTGAGCATGAATGCAGTGATGGCGACACTCAAAGGAGCAACCAACTTGAAAACTAATAACTTACTGCTCACCATAAGCCTCAACAACTATCTAAAAAATAGTGTCACTACTATCCCCTCTCATTCTAATGTTACTGTCTTATCAGTTATTTTATGTAAAATCAGGCCAAGTGAGAGGTCCTTGGGAAAAGTCTCATTTTTATACTCACACCTGCTTGTCTGAACTTAGGTAGGATAAACATTTTCAAAATTTTGACTATTTCAGTTATGTAACAGACAAACGCCTAGACTGGCGTTTATGTACCCCTCCCGGAGGGAAACCCCAGTGGAGGGGGTCGCTGAGATGGTACAAAATGTGATTAGACAGAATCTGGATTCACATACTGGTCTGAGATTCCACTAATAATTTACCTGCAATTTAACAGTTCCACAGAGATTAGCTTTAAAGACCTTATGCTTGCTGAAAGAGAGTGTTACTACACCGGCAGACAAGGAGTCACAAACTGTCCTGGTGGACAAAGAGCAATATTTCTTGGAAGCTGAGAGACAGCTGAGCAACACAAAACACTGTACCTTACTCGATGCAGGAAGAGTCTAAAATGATCTGACACATTGTACATATTGTACGACAGCAGATACATCTTGGGCAAACAGATTATCTCTTTGGCCATGACCCTCCAAACCCCAGACAGTTTTATTGGCTTCCCAAAATCCATAAATCCCCAGAAACCTGGACTGTTCCCTCCAGAGTTACTAGTGGCTTACCCACTATCAGAGACTGTGGTTCAGAGATATACCATTTAGCAGTGTCCATTGAATTTTACCTGAATCCACTGTCTCAGAGACATACAGCTTCCATTAAAGACCACATAAGAGTCTGAAGGGAAACTGAAAGGGTTTGAGGTACCTTCTGATTCATTTCTGTTTTCAATAGAAATAGCTCTTCTGTTTACTAATATAGACACTGGTTTGGCTTCACAAGCTGTGGTCGAAATATTCCACAGGTATCTGGACTCTACCTGGACTCAGAGATTCGTGTCCTCCTCGAGTTGAGATTGACCAGATTTGATTTTGTGTTTAACAGAGACTGCTACCTACAATGACAGGATAGGGCATTTGGGTGTTTGGGAGTCAACTGCTTTGATTAAATGTCACACCTCACCTACCTTTATTTATGCTGTCTGAATGACATCACAATTTGTGTAGTTCCTCCATTCACACCATTCAGGAATATAGATTACGCACAATTTATAGCAGGTTCTGATGGAATTTCTTCACACGCTTCACACATTTCTTCACACGTGCCCTCCTGTGCTGAGGGAGCTACCACCCCAAACATACCTACAAATCACAGTTAATAAGCTTCTATATAATCGCTACCTCCTGAAGGATGCTGAGGACTCTGCGAGACTCTCTTCTCAGCCCTCAGGCCAAGGTAGTTCTAGGCAGTTCCTTAGGATAATTAAAGCAAAGGTTAACAGGATTCTTGCGCAAGGAGGTGAATATCAGAGAGAAGAAGAGGTCCCCTTTGTGGTAACATGCTCTCATTTTCTGAGAAAGCTAATCTCAGAGGTCAAGAACCATTTTGAACAAGGTCAACAAAACACTGAAGAACTAAAAGGTTTAACTGCATACAGGAGAAATAAAAACCTCAAGGACATTCTTGTACACTATAGTCTCATTAATATAGTAACAAATAACAGATTCACATTTCATTCAGAGAAAATAGGTTTGAAATGAACATGTGGGCTTAGGGCTCCCATCTAGTACAGGTTCAATATTAATACCTAAACAGAGTATATGTCATTGAATGTCTGCAAAGGGGAAACTGAAGGTACTCTGCAAGAAAGACTGAAACAACACTTCTGCCAAATCTCAAAGGTTCTGCACTGTCCCACGTTCCTTTCACACACATCCCAACACACACAACACAAAATCCCATCAGCCCCTGCAGTGAAACCCTGCCACCGCGCAGAAATCATGGTGCACCAATTACTTGGCCTACCATGACAGTGTTCCTATAACCCAAGGCATGACTTGGAAAATTAATCGGCAGTGAAAAAAAAAGAAGTCTGTAAGCTGGAAAAAATTGCAACATAACTGAAACAATGTGTGGCCAAGCCCAGAGCTATGGATACAGTCGTTTCAATCTACAGCAGTTTTAAACAAAACAAATATGGTTCCCCCCCATCCCCCCACTAAAAATCACTTTAATAAAATGTGGATCGCATACAATTTATTCAAGGATTTCAGGAATGCCTGGCTAGCAAACAGTTTCAATAACATGCCTAAAGAACACTTGATTGAATACCCATGTAATGTATATTAATAGAATATCCCCTTGTGGATTAGACTGGGTTTCCAAAAAATCTATGTCATCATAATCTTAGATTATATAGTATATTTCAAACAATGAGAATAAATCTGTATTTTAAATTGAATCATTTTCAGTTTTGTCTCATCAATGAATGTCCTCACTTTTGTTATATTTTTCCAGTTTTCACAATATCACAGAAACATTAGACAGCAAACCTGACACAATTTTTCACATCACTGAGGTACAGAAACATCAAAAGATAACCACAACAGCTGTGTGTGTGAGTGAGTTTTGTGTGTGTGTCCTCTTTTCCAGAATTTCTTTTAAAATGAAAAACATCTGTACTGGATTAAAACAGACACACACACACACACACACACACACACACACACACACACACACACACACACACACACACACACACACACACATATTTTAATGCATAACTTGCATTTCCTTAAACAAAGAGCCTTTGGAGGTTTGAGGTCTGTCTCAGTCTGAGGACGAAAGGCAAGAGAGCACTCAGATGGGGCTTGCGACCAATATATATGCAAATTCGGAGGGCGGGCAAATATCAATGGCGATCTCCTGACAGGGAAAATGTGTTATGGATACAGTGCTGGCTTTCACACTCCAGGGGTGTCAGACAGTGTGAGCCGGTGAACTTTAACCTTTCACGGACGGCCTCTGAGATCATGCCCCACCGCCTGCTCCCTCCAAGGTAAACCCGTCATCCACATCCTGTCACCCTACAGATAACAGCACCGCTTACAACTGCAACCTGTGGATCAACATCCATGCTTGCTTTGTTCAATTACATCTTTTGCCTGCAAACGAAGTCCAGAAAATGAGTCCAGTAAACAATACCTTATGAGGCAAAAATCAAGATCGACCAAGGTTAGCCAGCAGCTGTATGCAATGAGAATAATGCTGGATCAAGCGGGTGAGAAAATTATTTTAGTATTACTGCAGAAATGATTAGGTTAAGCTATTTTGCCTTTGAGGATAGTGAGCAATTTATGACCTAATTGTAATAAATATATTAATACTGGCAGAAAAACTCTTATGTAATGAGAAAAAAATCACAGTTGAGAGACGATCTGGTTTGACTTATTTGTACTGATGCATTTAAGGACCCACAGAAGTGGTTTACAGCGACATACAGGGCTGGTCCATGTAACGCACTGTCAGTGGATAGGGATGCATATGACATGGCCCCACATCACTTCCATATGGAAAACCAAAAACCAAAAAAACAAAATAATTGCTCTGTTTGTCTTGGCCTCATTTGTGGTGTGAAAAATGTTGAATGCTAACCCATTTCCTGCACCAAAAAAACGGTCTACCCTTTTTTACAGCTGCTGTGCCAAAGTCATAAATCACATTGTTTCCCCCCTTTATGTTTCAGAGTAATCCATGTCAAAGAAACTGATTGTTTTTGGGGTCACATGGGGCTGCCGGTGTAACCGTACACTCCAGGTCTGGTATTGAGGTTGACCTTTGGGGTCACGCAATGCACACATCAAAAAGTGTGATGGGTTTTGGCAGCGCGGCACACGCCCTGATGAAATCTAGGAGGATCGCGCGGCCTGAGATGATCAGCCATGCGAAACATAATTAATTTGCTCCGTGACACGCTGGACTCCCGAGCAGCAGGGCACAGGAAGGTGTTGTGGGGGGAAAAATATAAGGTCTCATTTAATAAAGGCAATTCAATGTGAGGATGGTACGACTGGGAGAAAGACACTGTTCTGCTGTGCTTCAGAGACTTCAAACTCTGGTGCATGGCTTTCTTCCCTTTATGTATGCTGTATGTGTGATTGTGTTACGTTTATGCTAATTTGAGTTGATTTGAGTGATTATTATTTTTACTCACTGCTGTTCATGGTCACTGTGACAGCGTCTTGGCCAGCGTGAGACAGGTAACCTTGAGATCCACGGCGGTGTGATCCGCATGCATTGGGAAGCTTTCCAGGGCCCGTTATTATTAGAACGAGAGGTGAAGGTTGTCCTCACTCTGTGATCGCAGCAGTGACACCGTGAGCGCCGCCCGCGCCAACGTGAGTCTGAGGCAGAGCTGAGAGGAGCGCGCCAAGGCTCCTGGTGAGGCGGACATATCGATGGCGTCATCTCGTATGACCTGAGAAGCGATTAACAGGAGCTACAGGTGTGTTTTAGCTGTCTGTGAAACATTTAACACAGGCGATTGATCCTTAGTCACTTTGTTCTGACAACCGCTGGGTGCCAACAGACATGATCTTTGGTATTTTAATGTAACATTTACGTTTATTTATCAGCATATTTTCTGGGAAGGATATCTGGTTTACTTTCATGCTAGTAAGAAAAAATTATTGTAATACCAATATGTTTTTATCAGTAACTACTGATACGGTTATACAATAATTGTTTTCATGAAAGGTTAATCATGAGATTGGTCCTTTCTGTTCATTAGAGATGGGAGATCCTCAATGTCATGGGTATTGCTCAATCAATCAAACACAGACTTTCCATCTGTCTTCAAGGAGAATAGTGAACCCCAGGGTTATTACATTACAGGGAAATGGCATGGCTAAGTTATAGCCTTTTCTTTTTTGTCTCCATTGTCTGACTTAACTGTAGTGAGTTTTTTTTTCTTGAGAGCTGTGTAGATCAATTGTGAGATAAAAGCTCACCTCAACAGCTGAAAATACTGAATTGTGTGTCATAACTGGTCCCCTCAAGAGGCACTCGTGTGTGTGTGTGTGTGTGTGTGTATATATTCAACACAAATCTGCACAGATTGGCTAAAAGGATATTCAGTCAGACAATACAAACATGCACACATCACATTATACTGAGTAGCCGTGTCTTCAGTGGATATTTTTAAAAAGGATCATTATGATATGACAAGCTATACAGCATAAAAATAAACTAAATAATTTACAATAATATACAAGAAATGTATGAGAAAGAATAAAAAGTGTGTGGAGATTTTAATCTTAATCAACTTTAGATCTCACTTCCTACAGGGTTAACATGGCTCCATTGCTGCCGTCTCCTTCTCAGACATCAGTCTGTGGTTTTCATTTGCAGCAGTGCACTGAATAACGGCCTTTCTTGTAAAAGGCTTGAGCTCAGCTTCCTGTAAACATGACCACATATTATTTTGAGTAGGTTCTCTAACCTTTTCTTTGAGTTCAAAGTATAAAAACTGCTTCAAGGGAGAATCAAGCTGATTGCTTTGCGACATTTTTTCAGAAGCATGTCACCCACTTTGCGTGACCCGAGCTGAAATCAAAACCTCAACAGAGGAAAAAGCTAATAGTTCAAACCCCAATTAGTTACAGAGGTTAACTATGCAAGAAAACACTCAGAGAAAATTCAAATTGCATATTCACAGCTGAATATTAAAAATGGAAAAGTTATCTTTGGTTGGTTACAAGGCCATGTTCATAAGAATATACTGCACACCACCTCTGAAGTTATATAGAGGATTAATTTCTGTATCTTTCCAGGCACACTGGACCATGTGACGAGACTATCGAGGTTTCCGGAAGAACAGCAACAGTACTGGCTGGATTCCATCATCTCTCCTTCAAATGAAACGGGGCTAACTTTGCATCTGCTTTGAGCACTGAATACTGGAATTTCTATCTGCCAAAAAGTGGGCTCTTATTTTTCATACATTGGGTAGTCTTTTCATTTATTTAATGTAAACTTCCTTCCCCTTTTTATGTACCCAGTGGCAAATGTATTTCTACATGAGACCTTGTAATTGCTTAAAGCATATATTATAATATTAATGAGGGAAAAGCGATAGTTAACTATTCACGTAATCACAAGCTTCACAAGTATAAAAATGTGCATGAGCATACGTTAGAAAAAAACTGGCAGTGAGTATGTCAAACCACCCCATTTATTAGCACTTATTTCCCATAGCATGCTCTTCACCCCCTTTTCAAACATTTGTCTCTCTTCTTTAAAAATAAACGTGTATATTTCCAAGCAGAATACCTCTCATAACACTAAACACTGAAAAATTTGCTGGCGTTTTCATTCTTTATCAATTTACATGTTCCTGTTAGTCCCATTGTTTTGATGATGCACAGTACTACAGTAGTATTGTTAGAGGTGAACACCCCCTGCTCAGTCTACAGTACTGTTGTTAAAGGTGAACACCCCCTGTTCAGTCTACAGTACTGTTGTTAAAGGTGAACACCCCCTGCTCAGTCTACAGTACTGTTGTTAGAGGTGAACACCCCCTGCTCAGTCTACAGTACTGTTGTTAAAGGTGAACACCCCCTGCTCAGTCTACAGTACTGTTGTTAAAGGTGAACACCCCCTGCTCAGTCTACAGTACTGTTGTTAAAGGTGAACACCCCCTGCTCAGTCTACAGTACTGCTGGTAGAGGTGAACACCCCCTGCTCAGTCTACAGTACTGTTGTTAAAGGTGAACACCCCCTGTTCAGTCTACAGTACTGTTGTTAAAGGTGAACACCCCCTGCTCAGTCTACAGTACTGTTGTTAGAGGTGAACACCCCCTGCTCAGTCTACAGTACTGTTGTTAAAGGTGAACACCCCCTGTTCAGTCTACAGTACTGTTGTTAAAGGTGAACACCCCCTGCTCAGTCTACAGTACTGTTGTTAAAGGTGAACACCCCCTGCTCAGTCTACAGTACTGCTGGTAGAGGTGAACACCCCCTGTTCAGTCTACAGTACTGTTGTTAGAGGTGAACACCCCCTTCTCAGTCTAAAGTACTGTTGTTAAAGGTGAACACCCCCTGTTCAGTCTACAGTACTGTTGTTAAAGGTGAACACCCCCTGTTCAGTCTACAGTACTGTTGTTAAAGGTGAACACCCCCTTCTCAGTCTAAAGTACTGTTGTTAAAGGTGAACACCCCCTGCTCAGTCTACAGTACTGCTGGTAGAGGTGAACACCCCCTGCTCAGTCTACAGTACTGTTGTTAAAGGTGAACACCCCCTGCTCAGTCTACAGTACTGTTGTTAGAGGTGAACACCCCCTGCTCAGTCTACAGTACTGCTGGTAGAGGTGAACACCCCCTGCTCAGTCTACAGTACTGCTGTTAGAGGTGAACACCCCCTGCTCAGTCTACAGTACTGTTGTTAAAGGTGAACACCCCCTGCTCAGTCTACAGTACTGTTGTTAAAGGTGAACACCCCCTGCTCAGTCTACAGTACTGTTGTTAGAGGTGAACACCCCCTGTTCAGTCTACAGTACTGTTGTTAGAGGTGAACACCCCCTGCTCAGTCTACAGTACTGTTGTTAAAGGTGAACACCCCCTGCTCAGTCTACAGTACTGCTGTTAGAGGTGAACACCCCCTGCTCAGTCTAAAGTACTGCTGTTAGAGGTGAACACCCCCTGCTCAGTCTAAAGTACTGTTGTTAAAGGTGAACACCCCCTGCTCAGTCTACAGTACTGTTGTTAAAGGTGAACACCCCCTGCTCAGTCTAAAGTACTGCTGTTAGAGGTGAACACATTTCTTTCAAGTAAAACATGTTTAGCATAAAATATAAATTAAAACTGCAAAAAACGTAAAAGTAAAAAAAATTATGCTTGGATATATAATCTGTGGTTTTGAAATCTACAAAACTAAAATTGCCTTCAACATGAAGTGTCTTTTTGGGGAAATAACTGTTGGGTTTCGGTCATTCTGCTGGTTTCTGCTGGAAGCTTCTCCTCATCCACTGGCTTGGAGCTGCACACTTTGTGGAGACGCAGATGTAAGCGGCCACTCCCTACCCTCCCTCACCGGGCTGTCTGCTCACCTGCCCCACCGCCCGGGGCATTCAACTAAACCTGCATCTGCCAGGTGAGTGAAGGGAGTTTCATCACGAGCCAAAGAGCTCTTTCACTTCACCACCTGCATTTTAGTAAATAAGTAAATAAGACCAGGGAAAACCACAGCACTTGAAACATATAGACTTAATTTCACCTAACAGAGCCTGGGAAATGGCATTTTTGTGCATTGCGCCGAGTAACATTATGGATTTATTATGAGTTTAAACCTGTAGAATTGTTACTGTAAAACGTGAACTTATCCTAGGGAAGAAACAGTGCAGATTGAGTCAGGGTTGAGTGAGAAGCAGCGACACAAGAGTGTGAAATAGAAGACAAATCAATGTCACACAGAGTGAGAGCTATTTGAGACTCTCCTGAATGAGCCTAATGGTGTCACAGCGGAGTGCTTCCGCTGACAGCTGGACAGGATTTTTAAAGCCTCTGCTTCTCGTTATATTTTTACAGGTGATGAAACTCCTCACAAGTGCATGTATCCATTTTCTCTCCTGTCATTTCTTTACTGCTTCAAAGGTGCCCGAAGTTCACGCACCTATTAAATATTTTAGGCTAAATCAAATATTCATCCATGTAATTGATGCCAGAGGAACTGAAAGTCTGAATATGAGGAACGTGCTTCAGAGACATTGCCTCCTTGTCAACGATCTGCAGGAAATTTTATATTAATATGCACTACAAATATACATGCTTACATACCTGCATCTATTTCTTCCTCTAGAAAACTACAATCGGAAAATCCAGAGTGGTGTGCTTTAAAAAACTGTAAAATGAAGTATGATACATGAATCTGTAAAATTCAGTATGATACATAAATCTGTAAAATTCAGAATGATACATAAAGCTGTAAAATTCAGTATGATACATAAAGCTGGACAATTCAGTATGATACATAAAGCTGTAAAATTCAGTATGATACATAAAGCTGTAAAATTCAGTATGATACATGAATCTGTAAAATTCAGTATGATACATAAATCTGTAAAATTCAGAATGATACATAAAGCTGTAAAATTCAGAATGATACATAAAGCTGTAAAATTCAGTATGATACATGAATCTGTAAAATTCAGTATGATACATAAATCTGTAAAATTCAGAATGATACATAAATCTGTAAAATTCAGTATGATACATAAAGCTGTATTCTTGTTGCTCTCGCTGAGGTAAATGCTCTCATTGGGATGATGAGCCAAATGGACTGGGCTGAATCATAAAAACACCCATGCAGACTGGCCTGCAGCTCCAGTGCCGCCCAGGTGGGGAGGTTTCAGTAGGCAGTATTGTCCCTGAACCATTATGCAGAAACAATGTGTGAATGTACATGTGCTCTGTCTGTGTCTTTTTTCACTCTGCACAGTCATAAAAACGAAAGGAAGCAAAGCATTATTAACTACCTGAGTGAATAAATACATTGAATTAAATATTTACTTAGCTAGCATGACTGTTGAAAGGCACAACTGGAAATAAATCCTGACAGTGACTGAGTTTACCCATGAGTGGAGAGATGGAGTGACCATGTGACCTTTGCCTGTGCTCACACAGGCATGTGGCCAGCAATCATTAACATGACCCCCTCAGCAATGCTGTCTGCTTCACACTGAAGTTTCACAGTATACAGTGACAGACTGAAGGCTTCAAACACCACAAAAAACCACAAGATACCTCTAAATGTCAAAAGTATGAAAGAACTTTTAAAACCTAATCAATTGTCACACATTTGCAGGAGAGTTTATTGTGTAACTTGGCCTCATCCTGTGTGGGACCAGTGCATGCCTTTGATTAGCAGAGTACAGGTTAGCCTCTGTAATTAAGCCTGAGTTGCAATTGCACCTTTGATGGTAGATTTTAACTGCAGAAACAGACACAGCATGCGCACTTCTGCGCAGTGAACAGGAAAAGCTGAAACTTGCGAGTGGTCCTGCAGTCACTGAGAAGTGCACTGAGCATCGCTTTGCTCTTCTCAACATGTAGAGGAAACACAGACTTTCACAATCTATTTCACACCATCCCATCTCCACATGTATGATGCTTATACATATATATATATATAGAGAGAGAGAGTGAGAGAGAGAGAGAAACAGAGAGATTTCCAAAAGAACATACTTGCTTTACCAAAGAATATGCTGACATGTGAGATCACCCTTATTCTTGGTACTTCCTGATTTTTCACTCTCCCTCTCTTTCTTTTCACACCCTAACCGATTCTCTGTTCTCCGTCTTTCTATCTCTCTTTCCCCGCTTCCTTTGTTTTAGCACTCCCACCGATTTTGGAGGCTCTAAGGGACAGCTTGCGATAAACAGAAAGATGAGCGAAACACAGAGCACATCACTGTCTGCCCACCCCTCCCCTTTTCATGTTTCTTTTCTTTTCATTTGTCTGTTTTTTCCTCTTTTTTCTCATCCGCCTTCTCTGTCCCCTCCAGTTTTGGTCTTTTAAGGGGAGATCAAAATTCAATCCGGTGATGCGTGACTAATGTCAGGACACAAACTGCACTGGTCCAACCCTTTGATCATAATTCCATTCTAACAGTGGAAATGTAAAAAAGGCAAAGAAGGGAGGAGGGGTGGGAGCAATCTGGGCCGGTTACAGCGCTTTCATGCTTGGTCAGGCTGAGGCTGGTCAGGCTGAAGAACGATGTATGCTAGGCACGTTTATAATTAAGGATTAGTTATTCCAAATAAGCCCTGAGCCGGGCTGTGATTTGTCTCCCTTTTTTAGGAGACATGGTCATGATAATCAGTCTAGCGTACGAGCAGGGGGTAGGACAAAATAACTGAAACACCAAGTCATAAAGTAAAACTCATATTTAGAGTAACAGTGACTAAGTCACATGTAAAGTCTAAACTTGTGTTTCATAATTATCACAATTCTAATTATCAATCTTTTTCAACTGTTGAAGACGTTTAAGAGTTTCTAAGGTAACATGATATTGCTATCTAATAGATTTTGAAACAGGTGGAGTAGTTGATTACTGCATTAAAAAAAGTTTAAAAAAAAAACAGAAAAAAACATAATTATTTATTGAGTTAAAGGGAACAGTGTGCAAAGCCATGTCATGCGCCACACAACTAAAAACTGCATAACAGGAATATTGCTGAAACCACAAAACAGCAGTCTCAAAAATGACCACATAATGGAAGCTGCTTCTCTGTGACCCAGTCTCAACTAAAACTGGTCATGATTGGGCTCCTCAAAGGTCACATCCATGCTACAGCTTTCCCAGCGTCTGGGTGTTTCTGGAATACTGCCTGGCAACTGCAGGGAGAATGAGGAAAAGAGGGACAGTTTTGACCTTTTTTATCAAGGTACCAAATATTATTTCAATTTTATACAAATGTAAAATGTGTGCAAATCATTTATACAAATGGGGAAAATAAGAGTGATTGTTGGTAAAGTGGGTGAAAGTTTTTTGGGTTTCAGCTAGATTTTTAAAAAATCTTTTATGCAACAAGGGAGGCTCTGACTTTATTTTTGTCTGAAATATGGATTCAGCACATCACAGAAAATCTTTTTGGCTGCCCTTGATGTTAATGCTCTTCGACCCCTGGGATCTGCACGCATGTCTCAGAGAGCGAGCCCACGTCTCTCTGATGTGTGGATCGAGGTGCGGTTTGTAGCCCTCGGGTCAGCACACTTCATCTCCTGTGTCCTGAGGCTCTCGGGAGGAGAACGGCTGACAGCAAAGGGAAAACCCCACGGGGGCAAAGCACTGTTGTCACTTCTCTGTGTTTGTCACAAACAGCATCCCTGGCTGAAATGTAAAAGTGGAGTTCGCGGCTGGGGATTAGGTGTGCGTTGTGTCTGAATCTTAAAAACAGTCCTGCTTACAGCAGGCATGCCAACAGTCTTCTGGATGTATTTTTTTGTTTCCTTCAGTTCCTTCTCAGGTAGATTTAAGAAAGTTCACACCTCCACACATCAATAAATAATTCACTCTATTTTATAACGGTTCTCTATGTTGCATGCGCAGCTGAAAACACTTACATCAGTGTTCCTTTGTTGAAGTGCACTGAAGTGCAGTAGTTAGGGAGCTGTGCTTGTTGATTGGGCCAGCCCCTTCTACCTCACAGACACATCCTGCACTCAAACACCTAAACACCCCTAACCAGCCTCTTATACCTCACAGACACATCCTACACTCAAACACCTAAACACCCCTAACCAGCCCCTTCTACCTCACAGACACATCCTGCACTCAAACACCTAAACACCCCTAACCAGCCCCTTCTACCTCACAGACACATCCTACACGCAAACACCTAAACACCCCTAACCAGCCCCTTCTAACTCACAGACATATCCTACATTCAAACACCTAAACACCCCTAACCAGCCCCTTCTACCTCACAGACATATCCTACACTCAAACACCTAAACACCCCTAACCAGCCCCTTCTACCTCACAGACACATCCTACACTCAAACACCTAAACACCCCTAACCAGCCCCTTCTACCTCACAGACACATCCTACACTCAAACACCTAAACACCCCTAACCAGCCCCTTCTACCTCACAGACACATCCTACACTCAAACACCTAAACACCCCTAACCAGCCCCTTCTACCTCACAGACACATCCTACACTCAAACCCCTAAACACCCCTAGCCAGTCCCCTCTAACTCACAGACATGTTAGCAGGGCACAGAGACCGGTTGCCTGACCATATCAGATTAACACATGTTGTGAAGTCACTGGGTGATCTAACCATTTAACCCAGAGTTATCTGTTCTGTACAAAAACTGCTGTCTTGGCTCTTTATTCAGACGCTTATTTTCTGCTAGGTGTACGGCACTGTCTCGTTTCTGATGCCAGGTAAAATGAGCAGACAGAAAATAGAGCTTTCATACCACCTGAGCACTTAAGTGGAGCTTACGTCATTCCACCTCCCATTCAGCTCTTGAGTTCATCAGAAGATTTCAGGCCACTAGACTCTGCGCTACTGCGCACGGACACAGCAAAAACCAGCCGTAAGTACACTTAGATGTTCATTCAGCCATGCTAACAAATTATTTGGATACAGAGTGAATGAATCAAGTTCAAAGCAAGTAACAAGGACAGTTATTACAGTTCAGTTTCAAAATGTGGAATTTGCATTTGATAGCTGAACCAAAACAAAAATATGAAAAGCTCACTAGCTCACTGCTCAATAAAGTGGAGAATAAAGAGCATTACAGTACCTGTGCATATTATTTTTGGGGGACCTGTATTTGAAATGGGGGGCTCACTCTCATAGGTGATGGAATGTTTGCGTACAAAACTCAATTACGGAGTGCCATTTTCAAGTAGGGGTTGTAAATGTGACCATGGTGTGTGCATACCCATGTTTAGCACATGGCAGGGTGTAAAGCGGCGTTAAATATTTCTAAAGGACAACAGGCTGATTAACGACCAAGAAAACACTGCAAAGGCATGCATGCTCTCTCAAATTTAAATGAATTTCTTTATACTAGTTAAGTAGACAAACCACTTATTTAATTTGCTGGGGTAATAATTAACTGTGAAAGTCCCCTTACAGAAAAAACAATGGATGGCAAAAAAGATGTAAAGTATCTTTGATGTTGACAACAGTTTGATTTCTATTTAGCGGTGCCCTGGTTTTATGCCGTCAACACTTTTCAGGGAAAATAAGTTTCGTTTTTAACTTAGCCAAACAGACATTTAACTTCTTATGTGTCAAACAAAGCTGTCATAAACCAGAAAGGGGTAGTGTGGAGTGACACTCTGAAAAGCTGTCAGAACTTTGTCTCTGCAGGTGGTCCATCGCCTGCATTCGAAGTGAAAAACTGTCGCTTTTGTCACCACAAACTGGCAAGGTGAGAAGTCCCCTAAAGAAGACGTGGTGCGTTTTACGCACGTTAAAGAGCAGTGTTTTAGACATAAATTCATACCCCCCTTACACATGAGAGGAGATGAGAAAAGAAGATATGATGACAAAAAGTAAACAAAAGGCCCTAGAAAGTGGAATATGACGCTCCTGCTCCTACAGCCCTACGCGCTGAATGTTCGTATTGATCCTGTATCTTCCCTCTTTCGTTTCCTTTCAAGATGCGATTGTACACTCACAAAGCGAAACATTCGTCAGGAAGCGACAGACTTCTCACTCAGCCCGAGCCGGGGCTGTGAAGCGATCCCTCAGTTCTCGCTCGCGAGAGAGGCTTTCATTGGCTGCAACTTCACAGAGATCCACAGCGGATGATGAATGAGACAGAATAACAGAGGAAGCAACTTCAGAGGGAAGCGTACCAGTTGGCACGTGGCTCTGATACATTATGCAAAAACGCTCCTGATCGCGATCCATGGGAGTCTGACGGAGATAAGACAGACGATGCAATAACTCCCGATCAAAACTAATGTAAAAAAAAAAAAAACCACGGAGGACCACAGGCTTCAGCGGGTGGTGGATTTTACACTTCAACCTGCGTACGTCTGCTTTTCGTTCCTACAGGAACTGAGCGAGCTTAGGCAGCTAAGTGATCACTCGCCACTGAAAACCACCTGAACATCAGGAGTCAGACACATTTGTATACCCTATAGACTCTATAGATTCTACTCGGCCTTCCCTTTTCACGTCAGGTCCTCTGACTCTCAGGAAATCCACAGATGTGTTAGGATTTCACCTTATGTTGGGCAGGTCTAGTTATTAGCACAGGAGGTCACGAGAGCCTTGGAGAAGGTGGACCAATTTCCAAACGCTGCAAGGCATGATGGGACACAGATAAAGACCTATGAGACAGAATAAGGTAAGCCTTTTCCTTTTCCTACATTCAGCACTTCAGTTACTGCTGCTTCCATAAGACCAACAGCATCGTGACATACTAATATATTGGGAGCGTATGGTATCCAAGACAAAGTACTGGGACACTAGCAATGATAATCTAGATCAGGTGAGAATGTCTGATAATCTGAGCAATGATGGCCTTCTCTTCCGACTATAGTGCCTGAACTGTCTACTCTTTCAGTGGTTAAAGCCATTTAAATTTGACTTGTAGTTATTTTGTGTTTCTAATGTAAATGCAAATTGTATGTTTGCCATATACAGTATATGCATAGACATTTGTTTGTGTGTGTTGCCTCCTGAATGTTCCAATTTCTTAATCACATCTTTTACATTTTTTACGATTCAAATGGAAAAGGTGTAAAAACCTTGGCGAGAGCATACTATGTGAGCTATACATAATTCTGCGCAACCTCAAGGGAGTGGCACAGAAACAAGCAATATCTTAGCCATATTTTATAACACTGACAGTTTGACAGAGGCATCCTTTCATTAACAATGCTTGGAGCAGATTACCTTGAGCTGGCTGATCAGAAGTTACTTGCTCTCCATTCAACCCCTGCTCCCCTTTCAAAGCTGTAATAGCACTACAGGTACAATGCCTTAGCTTAACTGCTTGGCCCGTGTATCCTTCTATTCAATGCTTTTCTTTTTCAATTACTTAGTTTGGAGTCTTTTCTGTTTTGAGAGGCAAGAGGTAATAATTTTTCTGAACAGTTCAAGTACACTGCTACTTCTACCATATCACTTCCAGAAGAGCTTTGAAACTTCCTTATAGTGGTTAGACTGGGGCATCACCTTCAGACTATACATTTATTCAAAATGAGCATCGTGGCGGGGAAAGCAGAAATATGCTGGTGATTTAGGTGTCTGTATATATGCCAGCATTAACGTGGCAGCACATAAACAATTTCTTAAGGGCCCAAAACTGGCCTATGGGCCTTACTTTGTCTTACCCTGTTTTAATGAATGTAGTGGAGACTTTCCCTAAACATGGTTGAGGCAGTATGTGTAAGTTTACTCTCTGCACAATAAAATGTTCAAAGGGGAGGTTTTATATCGGCAGACTTGACTTGACTGAAGAAGCTTGTTCTGAAAAGCTGGGTGAACCTAATTGTTATATCAGTTCAATTTGGTCAACAGTGAGTTTAACCAGCTGGCTGTACCAATCTGATAAATTTAGTACTGTGTAATATTGAAAACAATTCTACTTGATCACAGTACATTATTTTTTCCTAAAATGTAATTTGTCAGTCTTTACTTGGAGTCTTGCCTTTTTTCTGTAAGTAATTTTTCCTTTTCCTCTATATCTCCTCATTTGGATTTAGTTTTTTTTTTACCACTTTAGCAGGAACTGGAGGACCCTGGCTGACCTCCCCAGCCTTGGTGTGATAAGGCCTGTCCCGGGCTGACCTCCCCAGCCCTGGTGTGATAAGGCCTGTCCCGGCTCGGGGGAATCCCAGCACTCAGGGGAACACATAGCTGAAACATGAGTCCTGCAGCTCCATGGCCATCTTTGGCTCTGGTTAAGACTCTTTCCTAACTGAATCACCCAGGCGATGCTGATTGCTTTCATACTTGACCCTGCAATGACAGTTACTGTTGTTTACTAACGGAAAAATATGCAAAAATTTTGTCTAAAACTACACATACCCCCCAGTCAGGAGGTCACTCTCACAGCTCGGATACTAGGAGGTCCACATTTTAAGCACTCTTGGGCTGCCGCCCAATCACATTAACTTATTCCATTTAAGGACACATGGAATTCAATCAAAATTGACTTTTTAAGGGGATATGCAGTCCTGTTTAAAATGAAAAGCATACATATTCCAAAGGACATGTTTGTCTGTCTCCAATAAAATGGCAATAACTGAGATAAACATATGTTTTAATTTAAAGCCTGTCCTGAAAGAGGCGAAGTGCATTTGATCAGGGCCCCAGCCCTGCTCTTTGGCCACCTTCATGCTGCTCTAAGGGTCTGGCTCTGTACAGCTTTCCTGCTCATGCTAAAGTCATTCTTGGGGAAGGGTAGGAGGCCTAAACCTCCACAGACCACCCATGTCAGGTCAGGGGGAGGTGGGGGGGTTATCCAACAGTAAAACATTCAGACTCTTCCCTGATCCAGAAACAGCATGAATCTACCCTGGAGAGAACTTTCTCACACCTCCTCTGCCGCATGCCTGTGACACTAGAGACCATTCCAAATTCATCTCTTTAAGACTGTGCTGTGAAGGACAGGAGTGCTATCTATCATTGTCTGAAAAGGATCCTTTCTGTGTGCCTGAACAGCAGTGAACAGCAGTGAACAGCTGTGAGCTCAGCTCTAAATGCTGAAACCAATGAACAGGAGAAAGTGTCCATGTTCCAGGAAACAGTTGCAGTGCATGCACAAAAATACACATAGGTATCAACTGCAAACAGGAATTCCCTTCGATAACCATGAACAATTTTTTTATATTGACTATAAATTTCATGAATGTAAGTCCTCTGTTTAGGCCTTGAGAACATTGCTTTCTTCTTTGTATATGTTTTCCTGTTTCTGGTCTTGATTTATTTTCTAAACAGCAAAACTGTTGCTGAGAGCAAATTATAGATTAACACATTCTCAAGAGGTTTTTTGCCCTACACACCTGCTTTTAAACACATGTGATTCAAATTACCCCCTGGTGTAACAGGTCTCTCTTTACATCCTGGGTCATATGATTCAATACCATCACAAATACTTAACATTTATTAGCTTTAGGTGAGACTGATAAACAGGCATATTTAGAATGATATATGAATGAATGTATTTGGATAACTCTAACACTTAGACATGCAGACATAACATGAAGGTATCCACCTTAGTGAAGATGAGGCCTACAAATTCACAAAGAACACAACATTGTGTGTGTCTTTGGCCATAGAGCCACAACACCTGAGAGCACCAATGTGCCAAACTACAAAACATGTCACATGTGAATGTTTGACTCAGGTGAACCCACCCCCCTCCCCCCCATATACTCAAGCTATACTCACACATACTTCAGCTCCATCACTCCATCTCAAACAGCTCCGCTTATCCATGCTTCAGGACGCCCGCAGAGCCCAACCGGCCGCTCCTGGAGGGAGAGAGCACAGCTGGTGAGAAAAGGCACCTGACCGCACCGGTGTCACCACCTCCCTCTCCAAAAGAGGGCAGCTTACCTGGGGAGGAATGTCAGAGTCAGAGACTGTCTAAAGATTGTTTAAATTCCCACAGTTAAGAGCTTTTTACAGCTGTCTGGGGAGGCCAAGCACAACATTACTATTCCAATCACAGTGTGATGAAACCGAGCAGGCATGCAAATTCATCAGCCAGCAAAGGCAGACGGAAACGCGCATTACTCATATTTACTCCTATTTACTCATATCTGATCACTGCAGACGATGAGTTGGGAATTTAAGGTCACTTGTGCTCCGGCTGCAGATGCTAGCAAGCAGTTGTGTATTTCCGTTACCAGAAAAAAAAACAATGTGGGATTTTTCACGGGTGTTATTTTCTGTTCCAGCAACGAAAGAATCACATGGACTAGGCCTTTTCAAGCCTCAGCATTCTGCACCAAGACAAGACGGAGCAATATCTCTGGACAATTAAGAAGTTAATTACTTTTATATTCATTACTGTATGCAAATCAGAGAATATAAAGGAAAAAGTCAATATTTCAAAGACAATGGACGTATTTTCTGTCGAAAAACACAGGGTGCCATATCTGTTAATTAGCAATTGAACAGGACTAGCTAATTAGTTACATACAATTATAATTTATAGGAGTCAATTTAGCCCAAATGCATCTGCAAGGGAGGTTAGATTACTCAAATCCCAGTGCAAATTGGGAATAAACCTTTCTGTCCTATCCACTCGGATCAATTGGAATGACAGTCAATTAAGCTAATCGTCTAATATGTAAATGTTAGCGGAGGTCATGGCCCACATTCAGAGTCTGTGATACACTGTAGGTTCGGATGCAGAAATGGCCGTGATATAATCATATTACCATGTGCTCTCTTCATTCATATTCAAGGGCTCTGAATGGCTGTTCATTCGCCCTGATTATTGTTGTCTTTGCTGCTATGATAGACTCGTTATTACAGTGTGCCTGTGAGTCCGCCTGAGAGCTGCTCGGCCAGACATGTGGAACACCCCTCTACCTGTCATCCTGTTCTGGAAAACCTGTGTTCTACAAAAGAGCGCCCCGAGACTGAATTCATCAGTCTGGCAGACTGTGAGGCCGTGTCCAGCATCCAGTCAAAATTCGTCCATAACGTTTACTCACAATTAAATGCAGGTTAGTTTTTGATTTCATTTTTCAAAAACTGTTGAAGGATTATCAAAATGACCGGCTTGACTGATGCCAGTGATTAAATTAATGAAAGAGATTTTCAAAGATCTCTAAAAGCCTGAATTTATTAGATACCCCAGACAGAAACAGTGTTCCACAGTCTGGTAGACTCTTTACGGAAGCTCATACCAGGACAGTCGCGGGCGGCCCAATCAAATGATTTTACATTGGTGTTTACATTTTTTGTTCTCGACCTATAATTTCCCAAACAGCCTAATTTTCTTTTAAAGACTTTGACAGCCATTTCCTTTCCTTTACTTTGAGCTTGAGAAAACAAAACAAGCAGATGCAAGTCCAATTACAAGCAGTTCTTTCAGCAGATTTAAATGCATCTAAAAATTCTGCATCCGGGTATGGTATCCATTATCTAATAACTTGCATCGCGGCTTAACACTTGCAATCAAACTGGTGCAGAGAATCTTTAAAGTTATTTTTACATTACCAAGTCGGTTAACTAAATTTGTATGTTAATGAGCAATATACACATTTTTTACTGCACATTCTGCGAGAGCACCCATCATTTACATTAAAGCCTGGACACATTTCGTTAAGGCTACAGGCATTTGTTACTTATTAGAGCACAAATTAAAGGAAAGGGAATGGAATGTAAAATTTGCATGCATATTCAAATTAGATCAATGTCCACACATGAAAAAACAAAGAAGGAGGGCTGCATAAGGGTAGCTGGAGGTTCTTCATTATATGTGCATGCTATACTGTTTTGCATACACATAGCTAGTGGGCCTAAGGTATACACTAAAAGAAAGACAAGCTGGCGCGCACGCGCACACACACACACACACACACACACACACACACACACAGAAACACACAGACACACACACACACACACACACACACAGGCTCATATCTGGGCAATTTTGCAAGCATTACTGTTTACCTATTCATATTGAAAAGTCTGTAATGGAGGCACACTGTAAGTGATGTTGAAGTGGGTGTTGATTTACAGAGCAAAGAACAACAGCATAATTATTGAACAGTATATGCACATGCTTATGAATTTGACAGACAAATCTAATTATATTTTATCTGTGTAAATTAATAAGCAATGACATACAGAAAGCGACCACTTTATTTAAAAACATTCATCTAATAGAAAATAGTTTCCGCTTTTGCCCTCAAATTGACTCAATTCATCAGGCCACAGGTTTAACAAAGTGTTAAGAGGGTGACACAGGCTGTCCAGCCCACGTTGACTGCAGTGTTTAACACGGTTTTTGCAGTTTGGCTGGTTGTGGCCAATGTTGACTGCAGTGTTTGTTGTATGGTGTTGTGTGTTCTGTGACATGGTGTATGGTGTTTTAAATATGGTGTTGTGTGTTCTGTGATACATGTATGGTGTTGTGAGTATGGTGTTGTGTGTTCTGTGATATGTGTATGGTGTTTTGTGTATGGTGTTGTGTGTTCTGTGACACATGTATGGTGTTGTGTGTTCTGTGATACGTGTATGGTGTTGTGAGTATGGTGTTGTGTGTTCTGTGATATGTGTATGGTGTTTTGTGTATGGTGTTGTGTGTTCTGTGACACGTGTATGTTGTTGTGTGTTCTGTGATATGTGTATGGTGTTGCGTGTTCTGTGATATGTGTATGGTGTTGTGTGTATGGTGTTGTGTGTTCTGTGATACGTGTATGGTGTTGTGTGTTCTGTGATATGTGTATGGTGTTGTGTGTAGGGTGTTGTGTGTTCTGTGACACGTGTATGGTGTTGTGTGTTCTGTGATATGTGTATGGTGTTGTGTGTAGGGTGTTGTGTGTTCTTTGACGTGGTGTATGGTGTTGTGTTTATAGTGTTGTGTGTTCTGTGACACGTGTATGGTGTTGTGTGTAGGGTGTTGTGTGTTCTGTGACACATGTATGGTGTTGTGTGTTCTGTGACACGTGTATGGTGTTGTGTGTAGGGTGTTGTGTGCTCTGTGACACGTGTATGGTGTTGTGTGTTCTGTGACACGTGTATGGTGTTGTGTGTAGGGTGTTGTGTGTTCTGTGACACGTGTATGGTGTTGTGTGTAGGGTGTTGTGTGTTCTGTGACACGTGTATGGTGTTGTGAGTATGGTGTTGTGTGTTCTGTGATATGTGTATGGTGTTTTGTGTATGGTGTTGTGTGTTCTGTGACACGTGTATGGTGTTGTGTGTTCTGTGATACGTGTATGGTGTTGTGTGTTCTGTGATACGTGTATGGTGTTGTGTGTAGGGTGTTGTGTGTTCTTTGACGTGGTGTATGGTGTTGTGTGTTCTGTGATATGTGTATGGTGTTGTGTGTAGGGTGTTGTGTGTTCTGTGACACGTGTATGGTGTTGTGTGTTCTGTGACACGTGTATGGTGTTGTGTGTAGGGTGTTGTGTGCTCTGTGACACGTGTATGGTGTTGTGTGTTCTGTGACACGTGTATGGTGTTGTGTGTAGGGTGTTGTGTGTTCTTTGACGTGGTGTATGGTGTTGTGTGTTCTGTGATATGTGTATGGTGTTGTGTGTAGGGTGTTGTGTGTTCTGTGACACATGTATGGTGTTGTGTGTTCTGTGACACGTGTATGGTGTTGTGTGTAGGGTGTTGTGTGCTCTGTGACACGTGTATGGTGTTGTGTGTTCTGTGACACGTGTATGGTGTTGTGTGTAGGGTGTTGTGTGTTCTGTGACACGTGTATGGTGTTGTGTGTAGGGTGTTGTGTGTTTTGTGACACGTGTATGGTGTTGTGTGTATGGTGTTGTGTGTTCTGTGATATGTGTATGGTGTTGTGTGTATGGTGTTGTGTGTTCTGTGATACGTGTATGGTGTTGTGTGTAGGGTGTTGTGTGTTCTTTGACGTGGTGTATGGTGTTGTGTGTAGGGTGTTGTGTGTTCTGTGACACGTGTATGGTGTTGTGTGTTCTGGGATACATGTATGGTGTTGTGAGTATGGTGTTGTGTGCTCTGTGACGTGGTGTATGGTGTTCTGTTTATAGTGTTGTGTGTTCTGTGACACATGTATGGTGTTGTGTGTTCTGTGACACGTGTATGGTGTTGTGTGTAGGGTGTTGTGTGCTCTGTGACACGTGTATGGTGTTGTGTGTTCTGTGACACGTGTATGGTGTTGTGTGTAGGGTGTTGTGTGCTCTGTGACACGTGTATGGTGTTGTGTGTTCTGGGACGTGGTGTATGGTGTTGTGTGTTCTGTGATACGTGTATGGTGTTGTGTGTTCTTTGACGTGGTGTATGGTGTTGTGTGTTCTGTGACACGTGTATGGTGTTGTGTGTAGGGTGTTGTGTGTTCTGTGACACGTGTATGGTGTTGTGTGTAGGGTGTTGTGTGTTCTGTGACACGTGTATGGTGTTGTGAGTATGGTGTTGTGTGTTCTGTGATATGTGTATGGTGTTTTGTGTATGGTGTTATGTGTTCTGTGACACGTGTATGGTGTTGTGTGTTCTGTGATACGTGTATGGTGTTGTGTGTTCTGTGATACGTGTATGGTGTTGTGTGTAGGGTGTTGTGTGTTCTGTGACACGTGTATGGTGTTGTGTGTTCTGGGATACATGTATGGTGTTGTGAGTATGGTGTTGTGTGTTCTTTGACGTGGTGTATGGTGTTGTGTTTATAGTGTTGTGTGTTCTGTGACACATGTATGGTGTTGTGTGTTCTGTGAAACGTGTATGGTGTTGTGTGTAGGGTGTTGTGTGCTCTGTGACACGTGTATGGTGTTGTGTGTAGGGTGTTGTGTGTTCTGTGATACGTGTATGGTGTTGTGTGTATGGTGATATTTGTTCTGTGACACGGTGTATGGTGTTGTGTGTATGGTGTTGTGTGTTCTGTGATATGTGTACGGTGTTGTGTGTAGGGTGTTGTGTGTTCTGTGATATGTGTATGGTGTTGTGTGTATGGTGTTGTGTGTTCTGTGATATGTGTATGGTGTTGTGTGTTCTGTGATACGTGTATGGTGTTGTGTGTAGGGTGTTGTGTGTTCTGTGACGTGGTGTATGGTGTTGTGTGTAGGGTGTTGTGTGTTCTGTGATATGTGTATGGTGTTGTGTGTAGGGTATTGTGTGTTCTGTGACACGTGTATGGTGTTGTGTGTTCTGTGATATGTGTATGGTGTTGTGTGTAGGGTGTTGTGTGTTCTTTGACGTGGTGTATGGTGTTGTGTTTATAGTGTTGTGTGTTCTGTGACACGTGTATGGTGTTGTGTGTAGGGTGTTGTGTGTTCTGTGACACATGTATGGTGTTGTGTGTTCTGTGACACGTGTATGGTGTTGTGTGTAGGGTGTTGTGTGCTCTGTGACACGTGTATGGTGGTGTGTGTTCTGTGACACGTGTATGGTGTTGTGTGTAGGGTGTTGTGTGTTCTGTGACACGTGTATGGTGTTGTGTGTTCTGTG
>JAFBMS010000171.1:0-162500 GCA_019788955.1 Albula glossodonta | reverse complement strand
TCAGACTTCCTTGCCCCAAATTGGGGGCACTGTCATTTTAAAATGCCGAAAGGGATTTGGACAGCGCTCCATCCGACGCACCACAATAATGAGCTACGAAGAGTGACTGACTCCTTCCGAGGGGTCAGTCCAGTTCCTCTGGACTGCTGGACCGTATTTGTTTTGACAGCTCCCAGTGTAACACACAGTGACAGCAGATGTACCAGGGAAAGAACGAGCACCCAGGGTCCTCTCAGCCTTTCCATTAGAGGCAGTGTAGCGCAGAAGTTAGTCTCAGGAAAGAGGCAGTTTTTATTTAGCTCTCGCTAAGCCGGGGAAGATTAATTGGATATAAACTCCCACTCGCACACAGTCAAACAAACAACATTTACTCATTTACAACACACAGTCAAACAAACAACATTTACTCATTTACAACACACAGTCAAACAAACAACATTTACTCAATTACAACACACAGTCAAACAAACAACATTTACTCAATTACAACACACAGTCAAACAAACAACATTTACTCAATTACAACACACAGTCAAACAAACAACATTTACTCAATTACAACACACAGTCAAACAAACAACATTTACTCAATTACAACACACAGTCAAACAAACAACATTTACTCAATTACAACACACAGTCAAACAAACAACATTTACTCATTTACAACACACAGTCAAACAAACAACATTTACTCATTTACAACACACAGTCAAACAAACAACATTTACTCATTTACAACACACAGTCAAACAAACAACATTTACTCATTTACAACACACAGTCAAACAAACAACATTTACTCAATTACAACACACAGTCAAACAAACAACATTTACTCAATTACAACACACAGTCAAACAAACAACATTTACTCAATTACAACACACAGTCAAACAAACAACATTTACTCATTAACATTAACACACAGATACATACTAAAGCAGGAATATATTTCAAATTAAAACAAACCTGATTATTGTATGTACTGGTATGTACTGGTATAGCCAATTACAAACAAACTAAAAAAATAACTGGACATAATAACTGTAAATTAATGGATGGAGAGTATGGTTTTGGTTTTGTTTTGTAAGAATAAGAATGCTGAGGGTCACTAAAAGGATAGAGTATGAATAAAAACATCGTCACATAAGATATTCATAGAATTTTCTAGAAATAATATGTCCATAAAATGTAGTCAGTGTGTTACCGTGTGGTGCCTGAATCCTCTTCTGTAGAACTGTGTTTGAGATAAGCCTCCTAGCGTTTAAAGTCAGGGGATAGCAGGCTCACACTGGCTCCCTCTGACCCCTTTCCACACAAGTCAGACCGAGGAGGATAAGCTTGGTACTTGTCATCTTGTCTTTGTCTATGTGTGTGTTCGTCGGCACCTGAGTGTGTGTGTGTGCATGTGAGAGAGAGTGTGTGTGTGAGTGTGTGCACATGAGTGTGTGTGTGTTTGAGTGTCTGCTCATGAGTGTGTGTGTGTATGTGCATGTGAGTGGGTGCACATGAGTGTGCGTGAGTGTGAGTGTCTGTGTGTGTGCGTGTGAGAGAGTGTGTGTGGGTGTTCATGTGCACGTGAGTGTATGCACATGAGTGTGTGTGTGTGTGTGTGCATGTGAGTGTGTGCACATGAGTGTGCGTGAGTGTGTGTGTGTATGTGCACGTGAGTGTGTACGCGTAAGTGTTTGTGTGCATGTGCACGTGAGTGTGTACGCGTAAGTGTGTGTGTGCATGTGCATGTGAGTGTGTACGTGTAAGTTTGTGTGTGTGTGTGTGTGTGTGTGTAATGCATGGATGCATATATGTGAATGCACATGTGTTTCTGCTAACTATATGTGTGTTTGCATGTGTGGATGTGTATGTATGCTGGTACTTGTGTGTATGTACCTATGTGAGTATGCATGTGTGTATATCAAAGACATATGTGTGGTGTGAGTGTGTATATACACACATGGTTATGTGTGTGAGTGGGCGTGTGTAAATGTGTAGGCTACATTCATGGAGAACGTGAATATCCACACATCCAACTCGTTACAGTTGTTTTCGCCATCCAGTTCTGAAAACTAAATAGTCATTGATAAATTTAGCCCAGTTTCCATAGAGACAGCTTTCACACTTTTGGTTTGATGAATGATTTTTATAGTACTGCATCATTTCCTGTAGCAGATTCACTTTCGCTCCTCCCGAGTCCAATAGATTTGTATTGATTCTACAAAATCCTTTTTGCATTGGCAAGTGTGATGAAAGTAACCCAATCACTCATTCAATTACTATGACACATTGTCAACACAATTTAAGTATTGAATAAAATCAATCTGACACCAAAACGGAATAAATCACAAAAAACATACACTAAGTGCAGCCAGACACATTATGGTTTTATCAGGAGGAAATCTAATTAAGCTACAGCAAGAAAAGCATCATGGGACTGTACTTTTTTGACAAATATATTTCTCTTCAAAGCATCACTGTGTATTGTTTTTATTCTTAATGAGGGTGGGGTTGAGTCTACCTTGTTCTGCAGAGTAGGAGCAGCAGTAGTGATTACCTGAGCAGCACAGATGAGCACATATACATTAAGTGGTATTATATTACCATATGCACACAGAAAGCCAAACCACAAAGCCCACAGGATGGTGGCACACTAGGCACATCTCAATAACTGCCATGTTTTATTTTTCTATTGACATACTGTATGTCATGGAAGCAAACAGCAGTGCTCAGCAATTTCACACACACATACACACACACACACACACTCTCTCTCTCTCTCTCTCTCTCACACACACACACACACACACTCTCTCTCTCTCACACACACACACACACACTCTCTCTCTCACACACACACACACACACTCTCTCTCTCTCTCTCTCTCACACACACACACACACACACACCCTCTCTCTCTCTCTCTCTCTCACACACACACACACACACTCTCACACTCTCTCTCTCTCTCTCTCTCACACACACACACACACACACACACACACACACACACACACACACACACACAGCTATAACTGACAGCGAAACACCCTCACAACCTTAGCGGTGTCTGTAAAGCATTTGCACACCTGCCATTTAATTGTATGCCTCGGACTGAACGCGGAGAAGCCGTTGGTCGCGCGCAGATGTTGAGAGGAAAGGGAGGCCGTGGGACGCCGCCGAGCTGGTGGCGCGTCTGAGAGAGCGAGCTGTGACAACGCTCGCAGGGCCCCTCCTGACTTCAAAGCGAATCGTTAATGAAAGTGACTTAACGCCATCACGTACAGATAGCAGTCTAGACGGCCAAATTTGAAATTTGTTCATTTGAATTTCAAATGTGCTGGGGAGGTTAAAGGCAGGGTGCTGCCTTTCATTTCAGAAGAGAGAGAGAGGAAAGGATCTGCAGCGACTGCGTGAGGGGAAGCAGACCTGCGCGCCGTTTCCATTCCAGGTTAAAGTGTACGCTCGCTCCCGCTTGAGAGACAATAATAAATACAATAATAAATAATGAAACACATATATGGACCGAACAACAGTCATATTGTGAGGTATTCATTTGCTTTTAAATATTTAGGTTTTTCTTTTCTTCTACGAATGCTTGCCGATTATCAGGTGATATAGCTTCATGGCATGTTCGTTTTCATTTTGACAAAGTGATTATATATGCATTTACAGATTTTCAACCTCAGTCTTATGCCCCAAGGTAATTAGGATGCATGGGGAACATAAGTGAAACTGGAATTGAATGATAGTTTCATCATTGATGAGAATCCAGTTACCTGTTTCACATCGTGATTTGATGTACCTGATACTGAACAATATCAGCAAGGTCCTATCAGTAATGGCTACCTATGTCAAATGAGTAAATATCAATTTTAATTAAGGCAAGATGTGATGACAGATGACAGGTAATATATCTCAGCTGAAAATTTGTAAGGAATAGATGTGATCAGAAACATATTTTTAAGCAATTAAAAATCGAAGACATTGTCTACAATCAGCCAAAATTGGGAACTTAAAATGGCAGAATAATTTTTCTGAGGTGGAATTAATTTAAATGTATTTCAGGCAAACCAGAAGAGGAGAACATCAGCAGCACCTTACTAACCTTGTGAAGTGTTTGGAGAAGTATATCATCAAGGTCCAACAAGAACTAATTTTGAAGAAAAAAAAAAAACATTTGAATAAATTTTACAAGAACTTAATGTGGCCTTACACCCAAAGTCTTTTAGGAAAAATGTAATATTTGTTTTGGCAAGAGATGGCTATAGATAGACACCACTGTCAAAACGTAAAGTGAAATAATAGTACAGTAGTTGAAAAAATCAGACATATAATTGAAATACACACTTAAAATTTGCTTCATTAAGCCAATTTGGCATTTTAGTCCCACCTTTACTTTTTTGTTTAATAAATACGAGATTGGTTAATAAATTCTCCAATACGAGAATTTCAGTTAAACATTTGTATTTTCAGTGGAGAAAGTATGTAATACCTCCAATGCTCAGTATACACCTTGGAGATTGGTGAGGAGTTTGAAAGTCTTAATAGTGCAGGGAAGTACCTGCACTATTTAAATACTCACTGGATGATTACCCACACATAACACAGAACAGATTTTAAGGTTGTGCATTCAGTCTCAGAAGAGTATTTTCTGTCAGGCATAATGGTAGTGGTAAGAGAATGAACTATTCCCAAAAGTCAATATACGCACACCATCAATAGCTTGCTATGTCATGGTAATTGGTCATTGTGTGTTGCTCAGTTCCACCCACAACAGGCACAGAAAAAAATATGATCCAAAATCACAGGCTCCAGCCCAACTGCATGAATGCGTAAGTCGCCTTAGCAGTTGCCTTTAGCCAGTAATGCAAACATAGCTGGGTTTATTGTTTTCTATTTACATAGCTGGATATTTGCTGAGGTGATTCAGGTGAAGTTCCTTTTGCTCATGAGAATAAATGCAATGCCCCATATCGTATTTTAACACTCAGCCTCTCATAAGTTGTGTATATTTTTATGAACAGTACTATTATTGTTTCTTATTTTCTTCATTATACTCTGTAAAATCATTAAAAGAAGAGGCTGGCGCCTCTGGTCAGTTTCAAAGAGGCAGCACAGTAGTTAGCTAAGCAGGACCATCAGCCTTTATAAGACTATCTGCTGTCTGTCAAGATCAACGAGAGCTCAAAGATCCCCTCGCCTTTCTATCACCATCAAAATGAAGAATTACATTACACCAGGGTTTAAATACACACGTACTTACATACAAATGTACACACACACAAGACCATATCCATGGTCTCTATCTCTCACACACATACACAAAAACACACACACACACCCTCTCACATACTGACACACACTTACTCACTCACACACACACACACACACACACACACACTTACTCACTCACTCACACACATACACACACACACTCCCCCAATGAGGAAGATCAAAGTGATAAATAGAGCCAGGCTCTGCAGAATAAATATCTCCAGATGTGAGAATGATTGTTGTACAGTAAAACTCCTTTACTTTGAAATGAGAATCTATCCCTTTCAATTATGCAAGTATTTATTCTATACTACATAATCACATTTTTCCTGGAGGGTAGGAGTTTCAGTGTGTTTTGTTATTTGTTGATTCCTCTCCCCTCTTAACTTTTATCGGGCCTTGATATACTGTGGGGTGAGGAGGGCGTAATGAACAGTGAGGTAAAGCACAGTGCCTCTTCCTCTTCTGTATTTCGGACTCCCATTTCCAGGATGGTGGCTCACAGATGCACACGATACCCTGCAATTTGTGCCCAGACGGGGGTGGGGGGGGGGGGTTTGGGGCATCTCACCATGAGCCCTGTGCTGTCACCATCACAGCGTCATATAGGCTGCGGCCATCGAAGGATCACGGGGTGGCGGCGCTATCTAATAAGAGCCTAAAACGCGGGATTCTGGGGCTTTAAAACCCAGCCGCGCGCAGTCCCCCCCCCCCCCCCCCCCAGCCCCAGCCCCGACTTCCAGACACCATTAATCTGTGCTGCTACAGCACTGGAGATAAAAGGCTCAGAGCTGGATGGAAATCCGACGAGCCCCCAATCCCTAACAAGTCGCGAGCTGCTCTCCTTTGTCGGAACCTGATTAAAAGTAATCTGGAAGGGTAATAACCTGGACTTGGAAAGCCATTTCCTTAGCTCCTCATTAGCATAACACACACTCACAATGCCCCCATTGTTTCAGAGAGGGGGCCTGTCAGCTTCATGTGCGTGTTCCCCGGCACATCGGTTGGGGCTGGTGGGGGGGGGGGGGGGGTCAGGTCATTGCAGTCTGCATTACAAACAAAAGTAAGCGCTGGGCTAAACTGCGCCTCTTCTCAAGCCGCGTGGCTGAAGCATATGATAATCACTCTGATAATTATGTGGTCCTGTCTAATTAAGACTACACCGGCGAAAGCCTACCAGAACTCAGGAGCACTGCACATCTCAATAGAGTACAGTTAGTGTCCTTGGCAGAGGAAAATCAACATAGGTCAATGGGAAAAAACCAACCGACACCTGACCATGCAAATTAGACATAGTGCAAGGCTCTCGATCAGTCATCGCAAGACAACATAAAACCTGTGTTGTGACCTCAGACTGCTCACTGTAGTTTAAATGGGAAAACACATACCATTCTGCAGTTTAAATGGGCAAACACATACCATTCTGCAGTTTAAATGGGCAAACACATACCATTCTGCAGTTTAAATGAGCAAACACATTGCTTTATGCAGTTTAAATGAGCAAACACATTGCATTCTGCAGTTTAAATGGGCAAACACATTGCATTCTGCAGTTTAAATGGGAAAACACATTGCATTCTAAAGTTTAAATGGGCAAAAACATTGCATTCTAAAGTTTAAATGGGCAAACACATTAAATTCTGCAGTTTAAATATAAAACACATAGAATTCTGTAGTTTAAATGAGCAAACACACTGTCATCTCGATACTCAGACAACCCCTTTTTTGAACCAGTCCCCATGATGCAAGTGGTTTTTTATGGTTCTGGCATTAAATATGATGAAATACAATGGCTGATGCAAGAATGTCCTTTGAATTATTTTCACAGAATTTTTTAAACATAATTTAGCCCTGTTTATATTATGTTAAATTACTCTGCATACAATACACAACATATGAGATAAATATTCAGAAAAGCATATTCAGCTTCTATTAGAGGGATCCTCTGGGTTGTTGTTACAAGGAGAAGAAGAAGAAAATGAGACAAAAATTGCAAATCCAGGAACAGTGACATGAATATGTCATTCAACTGTGTTATTTCACTGGTCTTCAGTTTTGCAATATAATAGGGTACCTTGCCAGAAAACATTTTGGGGAGTTGAGTTCTTTGCTTTCTGGGCACTTAAAGAGGCACTTTGCAGCTGTCTGCTTGTTTAGGTCTATGAACTAAGGCCAAGGGCACACACATCCAAATGACCAGCTGTCTGACACAGTTTCACAGAATGCAAATACGTGTAAAATGCAGATCATAACTGATATACACAGCATTTAGATTCACGCTTATCACAGATTCTGAGGTTTTATATAGTGAGACTCTAAGATCGGATGTGCATACCAAACCCTTGTGCTTTTAAATCGGCGCATGTTTTTGAGGCTTAAATTACTCATTTTACACTTCAAATCCATCTGATAGCACCTTTCCCTATGAAACAAACGAGTAAAACAATGAAAAGCCTCAGCCAGTATGTTAGAGCTTATCTTTGTTCTTCTCATGTTGAATCAAAGTCCATACCTTTAACATGATGTTTATTATATGATCATGATTAAATGTCAACAATCTTCCAGACTGGTTAGACAATTAAAAAGAAGTGTTTTAAAAAATGACTCTGCATAAAATGTGGTGCCATGTTTTTGGTTTGCAGACTGCCTGAAATCGATTATTTTTGATGGGAACAAGAGAGGAGGAAGTTATGATGTTGCTAAAATTACTTTCTGCCGCCACAAAGAAGTGTGAATGAAAACAAGATGTTCAGTTTTTTAGTATGATCAATAAATGTTTAACTTCCCTGATGAAAATGAATTCTCAAAAAATTTTAGATATCAATTCAGATCATTCCCGAAATTAAAATAATGGGAAAAGAACCAAAAAATCAGCTGTCAATTGTTGTCTGTTTGATTTTCAAATCTTGTGTTCAAACTCGCCAACTGTAAAGTGAATTAAATACATAGAATTTCTATCATTTAAAAAATGTGCCTAACCCGTTTTGGTAAAACTGTATTTAGTGCCATAATAACTATGGCATAGTCACATTTGGGTTAGTTCCTTAGTCACAGTATTTGTAGAATACTTTGGGTTTCATATGAAACACGTAAGAGTTAAATCTGCGACAGCCAACACACGGAGGTATGCCAGAAAAAAGCTTATGTCCTCAGTGAAAGACTCTTAAATCTGGCCATGACTGCAAAGCCTTGGGTAAACGTGGGGACTTCTCAAAAGTCATATTAGTTTCAAGGACATTAGCGCTGGATGACATCCTACCTCTTCACACTGCTGTGGCGTTACCTTTCAGGCCCCGGGGGTTGTGTTACTTCACAGTATCTTTTTGCGTTTTTGCTGCCACAGACAACCTTGCTTATGTCTGTGAAGTGTGCAGCATTAATGAAAGAGACTGGGGAAAAACAGAAAGGGCCAGGTCTGAAAACCTGTTCAGCATGTGTTGTCTGAAAAGCTGGAACAAACATACATCTTGTTTCTCTTTCTAAGCCTGGCTGTGACCTGTGACAAAGGTAACACTCGTCAAATGTTCTCAGATCACTTCTCAAGTTCAACCTTTATGTGTACTGTGAAATTCTATAGGAGGGAAGGGCGTATTTCGAACAGTGACAGAAGAAAAGAACAGAGAGACACATGGAGCAGCAGTGTGAGCTGTAACAGTATACAGTATATTTAACTCTGGATTTAAATCCTGCCCTGCAATTCAATATCCTCGCTCATAAACACAACCTGAAGCAGTGGACTTAGACAGCAGTTAATCATATGTAGGAGCACGGAATACATTTCGATTATGTTCAGCGGCACAGTCATTAGAACCATTGCCTCTCCACCTCACAATCAGCTTCTGGTTTCCATTCATCCAGAAGTTCCAAATCTAAAAATGGAGAATCACAATTACAGGAGAAGGACAGGCGCTCCTTAGCTTTGGCGAGAACGTTAAATTAGATTAATGAGCTCGCGAGTGTATTCACTGGGGTCGAAGAACCAGGGCTGCCGAAACATATTCGCTCATCCAATAGTCAGACCTGGAAACCTGGCAAAAGGTCTCCAGTCATGAGCAGGCCAGCACCACTTGCACTTTCTCTCTGCAGCAACTGCTTTCTCACAGCCTTACATATGCAAGTGGTTTTATCTGAGTATGTTTGAACACATGGAGAGGATCAACTTCCTGCATTGGGTCCAAAGGTTCTATTTGACCAGAAGTCCTTCCCAGCAACTCAACTGCTACACCATACAGCTGCCATTGAAAGGAATTATACATCTGTAAATGGGTTGCTCCTTTTCAGCATTTCACCAGAGCACCAGGGCTGAGAGGCCTAAACAGTGGACATAGGTAGGGTTTCACCAGAGCACCAGGGCTGAGAGGCCTAAACAGTGGACATAGGTAGGGTTTCACCAGAGCACCAGGGCTGAGAGGCCTAAACAGTGGACACATAGGTAGGGTTTCACCAGAGCACCAGGGCTGAGAGGCCAAAACAGTGGACACATAGGTAGGGTTTCAGTCCATTTCCTTTTCGCTCAATAACATACGTATCCTTTGTGTACGTGTCCGGTGCGTACATATCTGTGCCCTGCAGCACCCAGCCCGGTGGGGAGCAGGCCTGGCCCGTGCTCGCCCCCTTCAGGCTGGCTCTCCTCGGTGCGCTGTAGCAGAGCCCATCTTCTCCAGATGGCATTCTGTGATCATTTATTAATGATGGAGCTGAGAGGAGCCCTGCCAGCTGGTGGAGAGCAGGCTGGGGGCCACCCACCGCACTGGGGCTTCCACACGTCAGCCAGACGCACGCTGCCTCGAAGCCCCCGCAGTCCCGCCACCGAGAGGAAGGCTTTCCACTTCAACTGCACACAGTTCAGAGGCCTGGGTTCAGTTTCAGCTGATAGGCCCCCTCAGCAACGTCTCAGCAACGGCAAAATATACTCGCACAAAGGCTGATAAAATGACCTGATTGCCATTTGTGATACGCTGAGAAGATAAAGGTTAGCCCTGTCACTAGTCCGCTCTTAATTACGTCTCTGGACAGATAAAAGCATCCTCTGTAACAGCCAGTCAGTTTTAAATGAGCAACTGAGGTTTAAATACAATCTCCCTACTCAGTGTTTCCCAAAAGTCTGCCTGATGTAAAGCACTTTTCAAATTAAATGCTAGCTGCAGTCAGCCCTTTCATGTCTCAGGGATTTAATCACATCTCAGGCCAAACCTCTCAAGTGTTAGAAAACCAAACTTCCAGTAGACTAAAGGAGCCTTTTTTAACTTAGAGAAAGGTAAATTGCTGAAAAAGTAAGGAAAATGGCTTCCATGTTCCTCAAAGTGAGAGAAACTACTACTGACTGTCTGCGCTCTGGTGAAATGTATTTAAGGGGTATTAAGCCCTGTTTTCTGAAAAATTTCAGTCAACATGTAAAGCTGAGATTTCTTTACAAAGTTGCTATGTAACTGAAAAAGCTTTTAACTGAAACAAAACTAGAACAAACAAACTGAATAAGCTTAATGAAGCCGACAGGATGAGACGTTTTTAGTGCACATGTCCCCCACCAAAAAAAAAAAAAAAAAAATGTGCATGCTTTTATTTTTTCATACAGCAGTCTTTGAAATACACTTGCTGCTTAAGGACAAAGAAACGTTTGAAGACAGACCAGGCACAAAGAGTGTTAACAGCCTTTAGAATAAAATGGGAGGAAAAGGAAGGAGAGAAGAGGTTTTGGTGCAAAACGGGGGATCATAAAAAATATATATGCCCTTCCTGCAAGTATTATAAATAGTGCAAGCATCCCTTTGAAGTCACACATGGACAACTGATGTGATGTATATCAAGTGCCCCTCTCCCCCAAGGAGCAATTTGCAGATTGTGCATTGTTATGCATCCTGGTTAGTAACCATGCGCTCTGTTCCCATGGAAATTGTACAGAAATTCTGGGAAAGAAATAAATACAAATGGGGACAAGAACTTGTAACCATTTAGTCCCAGGAAAAATACCACTCCATAGTGCATCTACTCACAGCAGGTGCTGTAAAATATTCTTCCATGCGCTCACTCTGAAGTACAGTCACTGCAGTCTGAGGCACTCGCCAACTTAAGCCAAACTTCTGCCCCCTATCTGATGTCACTCAGACTCCGCTCTGCTTTTATAGTTTGGGCGGATGTTGTTTTAAACATGTTAATAACACCACAGGACACTAATTGGTGCGAAGCAACTATTAACACTTCACCAGCTATTACTGTTCTTCAACTGTGTGGCTTAACTTCCTGTTTCATTCCAAACCTTCCCACCACCACTAGCCAACCATGTGAATAATGCCAGCCAATCAGTGAAGAATTTGGCTAGTCCGTTCAGCTGGCTGACTAGAAATGTTGGCAGATACAGCTGAAAAACCCCAAACAGAACAACGTCATCAGATTCTGTCAAATGCACCTACCAGTCCACTGTATGCGATCAAGCATACAGATCAAATTGATCTTTATTTTTGTACGGCATTATTTAAAAACAAGTTGCCACACACAGTCCCCCTTCAGGCCTTAATACAAAAGGAGTTGTCGGGCCATACTTTAAAAACCAGCAGAATTTGAGTTGAGTATAAACCTGGATTAAAGGGGAAAATGCTGGAAAGATAACATCTGAGTATTTAGTGGTCAGAACTGTTTCTGCTTCCTGTAACATTTGGGTAAGGTCATTCCAAAGCTTTAAGTTAAGTTAAGCTTTAAGTTTTAACATTTTGAACGCAGTGAGCACACAGCTGATATAAATACCAGTGATTCATAGAGTTCTATTCATGTCATACAGAGGCAGAAGATCATTTCAGGTCAAGTATGTTGGTTCTAACCCATGTAATGTGAAGAAAAATTTGTCATCAGCATAGTATTAAATCTGGAGCCAGAGAAGCAAAGGGAGAGGCACTATTATATGACCATATTTCATAGGCCTTTGTCACAAGCTTGCTGCCACATGAACCATGGACCAGCTGAATATAGTTTGGACAACCAGATGATAAAGCAGCCCAATTAAACTGAATAAATGTATTACCCCAGTGACCTCTGGGAGGAATGTCACTGCATGTCCTTTACTTTACTTAAAACTAGGCTCAGTAAAAGCTTCACTTTTTTAAAACAAAAATATGACTTACAATCTTATCACATACAAGTTCAGATTTGATTAAAACATTACTTCTAATTAAAATGTGAAAAAATAATTGCTCATGTTTACAGAAAATGAGTAATGAAAGAAATTGATCAAAATAGAAAGCACATTGTAAGAAACAGTAATACAATTACATCAACATACTTATTCAAAAATAATGGGGAACTACATCCACAATTTTCTGTCAGCCAGTAAACACAACTGCATTAAAACAATATCATCTATATAAAGAATTTAGAAGCTTAGCAACAAAGTAACCCAATAAACACAATTACGTTACCGTCGTCTTACTGTACATGGGCGAGTCTGACCACTTCAAAAGGACTGGCTTGGCATTTTCTGGGTCCTTATAAAAAGCATGACATCGCTTCAGTTTCTCAATCATCAGGAGGCCCAATGCAAACTAATAAACACCTGAAAGCAACCCACTCATTTTTGTGAAGGGGGGGGGGGGGTGTTTGTATGAACTAAAAAAACCACTTCAAACACTTTTCTTCTCTTTTGCTCACTTCCTTAGTTCTGCAACCAATAAAGCTGCCGCCCATTTGTTCCTGATTTTCCCACACTTTGCTTCCAGACGGCTCAGGTACACATCTCTGTGCAGCAGAGACTCTACAGCCTGAAATAGGAGAGGCTAAAAATGGGCCCTTTAAAGTAGCAATTATCCTGAGCCTACACTGGGCTGTTTTATTCAGAATTACGAAGTGAGACTAAGAAATCACAGTGCCATAAGTGCTCAACATAAACATCAAAAGTGGTATTTTGTCAAGCTGTTTTGGCACCAAAAAGAATAATGCAAAAAGTTAACTTATGAACAAAACATATAAATAATCATTTCTAGGTATTACTGTTTTGGCACATTGTGGCTTACGTTGATTATAAATATACTACAAATCAATATTATACACTTTAAAAATTGTTTGTTTGACGGTAATCTCTGTGTAAAAATATTCTTTATTGATGTGTTCACACTGAAGCCAGTGACTGATAGGCACCTTTTTCAGGAAAAGAGCAGCAGGAAACAGTCGGAATCAGACCGAAGACAGTCAGATAAAGCAGCAAGGTGCTCATAATGTTAGCAAATAAATATACCCCAACATCATGTTTTTTGGGTTAATGATCTTCATTTCCAGCTTATATTGCATAAGGCAAGTTACTGTGACAGTAAGCAAGCACTGAGTAAGCCAAGTCTTGTCATAATATAACCAAACAGGTTTCTTTTGGAATAGCATTATACATGCTGGAATTAAAAACGTTATACTGACACAAATTCCCGAATGCAATGCAAACATATACTTTTCGGCAATTAAAAACAAACGTTGACATTTCCTACTTCAATACTAAGACACTGATGGATTAAGATTTATTCTTGTGGAACCAGTTAAAGGAACCATTAATGTTCAGGGTTTACAGAAACATTAATGTGTTAGCTGAACAAGCAGTGTAGCATTGGACATGCATCCCTGCTCTGCTATCTGCTACACAAGGATAGTGACAGAAGAAACATTACCTGGAAAAATGTGGCAGAAACATGGTGAACATATATAAATATGTGTGAATGTAATGTACATTATAGACTAATGTACAATAAACAAGGTTTTCCATGGCCTGGATATTTTACCTGATGTAGCTATTGTTATCCCCCCTGCATCATTTAACATATAATTACAACATTATATCTCATCATATCTCATACTTGCAAAGTCTCACATTTTACCTGAATCATGTTTTATTGCAGTCACACGGTCGTCAAATGTACATCTCCCTGGTTGTCACAATTAAAAACTAAATGAATAAACAATAGAAATAAATTAGGCAGTTAATGTACACTTAAGTTACACATAAGATATTTGCAGCATGAAGTGACAGTCAATTTGTGTAACGGAAACACGGTGGAATGGTTCAGAAAGAAACAGAGCTGTTGCTTATTAACATTTCCATCTGTGTATGTGATCACAAGAAAAACACTTTAAATTAGTTGTTGTCACCAACCAAAACAGTGATATCATCAATGAAAGTATATATAATGCGGTCAGTACATATTTCTGGTTATCCATGGTAGAGAAAAAAAATGGCTACTCCTATGTCAAGAGGTGTACGAGAGGACACACCCAGAAGCAGCGGGTAGTAGCAGGCGTGTGACAGTGTGTCTTCACTGACTAACCAGGGGCCATTCCCCCAGGAGTGACTGTAGTGAGTTAAACCATCTTAAAGCTCCTTAGCCACGAGGCCACAGGCTGCCCCTTGGCACTGGGAGTGATGGTAAAGCATGCTTGCTCACGATGGAAGCAGGAAGTGTGTCATTCAGCTCCAGCTATTTTGAATTGCTTTACAAAATGGGAACAATATAACTCACTCCATTCTGTCAATCAGAAACAGGCTTGCACCTCTCATGCTCACTTTCAAGAAAAAGGACATGGCCACAGGAACGCTTTGGGGAAACTGGATCTGGCCAAACACCTGTATGTAAAACAGTGTCTTTCTCAAGGCCCCATTCATCTGTGCCAAAGGCCAACAAAAATGAAGCATGTTTAGGACCAGATGAATTGGCCATAGAATTGCTTTAATGATTTGGATGTGAATGTGAATACGATGACAGAGGTATCTCTGAGGTAAAATGTGGGTGGTGGCAGAGGGCGGTGGTGGTCTCAGATTTTGGGCATAACCCAGACGGGTGCCAAATAAACAAACTGGAGCCCAGCCAGACAGACAGTCTACAGCCCCCATCTAGACACAGCGACCCACGCGACAAGCCAGACCGGGACGTCTGCTCCAGCTCTGACACACAGCGAGCCGAGCGAGCTTTTGGCCCTGCATGGCACAGCCCCACACAGACAGGCAGAGGTCATGCATCCAGACCCAGCGCTCCTGCCACTCGGAGTGCCAAACGAAACCTGCAGCTGAGCAGAAGAGACCGGCGTGGCTGACCGTGCTTCTGTTTGCCCCTGGAAATGTAACACTTCTACTTCCCACACCTGCGTCCTATTTTAAACACGACTGGAATTATCCCATTCAGATCCATATTGCAACATCATATTTTTCATATATTATATACGCAATTCAAATGAGTATAAAAACTGATAATCTATCACGAATGGCATATTTCAGGTATGACTGCGTCTGTCTGTTTTAACAGTGTGTTTGTGTAAAACACTCCCTCCAGGTGCACACTGCTTGTCACACCGTTAAAATACCGTGATAAATGATGAAAGTGACTTGACTGTACTCTTGGTTGGCAGTAATCGGTTTTGTGCTCAATGAAAATATACATTTCCCAGCAATGCACCTGACCACGTATCCATCACCCCCAACAAAATCATCGATTTGCTGTTTTCAGAACATGAGCTCTTCAGGGAAATAGGACAACTGTGTCAGTCTGAAAATAGCAAAGCAGCGTTGGAGCTATCGTTACAAATGACGATGTCTCTGTGGCCAGCAAACCAAAAACTGGTAGCTGATCAAATCCCTGTTCACTGTTGAAGGTAGAAAGAAAACATCTTGCTCCTTTTATCTAAAATAATCCTTGTACCTATCAAAAATAATAGCTTGTATTCACAGTAAAATCAGGTTGAATGACAATATATATAAAAACTGAGAATGGGATAAATTTCCACTTTAAATAGCAGAGGCAGTTTCCTTGACTTGCCATCGGATAACCATTACAGTGTTCCCACTCAGCAAGAACAGCTACCATGAGAAAGATTCTTTGTCTCTAAACGAAATGCTGAAGTGCGTTCTCTGTTAGGCTGTACAGCTGGGAGGTATAATCTGCCATGCAAAGTAACTAAGGATTGAGGAAAAACACGCTACACCGTTTTCTGCTCAAGATCCCCTCTCCCCTGGATCCACACATAAAACCTTAAGTGCCTCTGCTGTGCCTGTCTGAGAGCCATGCAGAAACAGTTTTGCACGCCACAGTCTGCATGAATCCCGAGGTGTTCCAGGAGCTGTCTTAAACTGCGCAGGCCAGAATGGCACTGCAGACAGGGCAGTGCTTATCAGTCCTCTTCACGAGCAGCAGACGATGACAATCCATCCCGCTATTGTGTAATTCTGCTTTTCTGTTGAAGATTGCCATGGCTTGAACAGGACAGAACTGTGGGAAACCACTCTTCACACAATCCAAAAGGGACTTTCACAAACCAAAAAAATATGCTTGATTTAAAAAATGGAGAATTTCATTTTCCAGAATATCCTTATTTAAATTTGCTTTCCCTGTCCACAAAATCAAACTTACTGCCTTGAGGACAAAAAGGATTTGCTGAGCACATGTGTGCCTGTCTAAGGATCATTCCAGATAGATCCCATGTGCCATAAAATGCAAGTCATTCTGGGAAAGCTACACTCTTCATGATGAGTATTGAGCCACCTGAAATAATCCTTGTTCAGGTGAAGATTATTGTAACTGTTAGTCAATAGCTCCAATCAGACAGATTTCTTCAAGGCTTAGCTTTCATAACAGCTGCTGTAGCTTCACTTTGTATTAAATGTGCAAATTACAGTGGACCAAAGGACAAAATATACTTCAAAGGTATGATGGTGTGGGCTCTGAAATTCATTTTCAGTCTGGTCCAGTTTTGTTATTTTATACATGTAATCATATAAAATATAACAATGACCTTGAAGTAAACAGAACTGGAAAAAACCAAGAAGCTAGTTTTCCAGCAGAATTTTTTTTTTCTATTGATATTTTAAGCCGCTCAGTTGTATAATGTCCTAAAGAGAAAGAGGTTAAGATATGTTTTTATCAACCCTCACAAACAGTCTGCCCTTTGACTCCAAAATGCTTTGGTTGCATGCAAACACTTTTGATCGGATTCCTTGAGGAAAAATATGCCTTTAAGGTAATTTTCCCTTTAAGGCATCTTAGCTTTTTTACCATATTCCTACAACATAATTGCAATGTTTTAAACTTCAAGTCTTATTGTTTAAAGCCCTCCAGAGACCAGGGGATAAAATCAATGTTGGAGTTTGTAATCTTCCACTGTGAGAGAGAACACAGCCTGCACAAAGAACTTAAGTCTGGACTTATTCTTGCGTGAGTCTGTGCTGGGAACTATATCAAAGGCAAAGTTGCCTGGGAGGCAGATCGACCTGCAGCCTAAATCGATTTTAAAACGGATTCAGAAATATTTTTTGTGTTGAACATATTCACAGCAATAAGTTTAACATTACACCATGATTTAGAAGGTAAATCATTAGCTTGTTTATTTGTTCAAATCCCGTTTGAGCATTGCGCCAAAAAATGTATTTTGAATATTCTCAAAGGATTTAGTATTTATGAGGCTTTAGTATTTGGATTGCCCTCAAACTCAAACGGTCATCCCCCTACAACACACTCACCCTCGTCCAGCTAGCTCCTCTTGCAATGCATTTTGGGTCATTGCAAGTGAGAAACAAGGTCCGTGTGGTAGGTGCCCTGTCTATTTACCATTTGCTACTACTACTACTACGCTCTGTAAATCAATTAAACTATAATCCAAGATTTTTTAGGACTACAACTGAGAGACAACAAATGAGATTAATGATTTTAATGTGTTTTTACAGTTTTTTAAGTTGTAAGTGCTTATAATAGACTTTTATTTCGTTTTTAGAGGTGGCTTCAGATACGGCTCCCGATGAAGCCATACAAGCGAAACACGGGGGCAGCAGAGACGAATTCATCCACTGTCCCCTCCTGTGCATACGGTGTGAGGGGTCTGCCGTGACGGTCAAGGGGTCAGCACTGAAAACAAGGACACAGTCAAAGGTCTCCATGGCTTAACAGCCAATGGCTACAGAAATGTTAAAATCCCAGCCAGGTCTGGGGGTTGCTGGCCTGGGCTGCTCCATTGTTCCTCAGGCCTCCAGGGCAGGCCAGCAGAGGCAGGATCACCCTCTCCCCTGGGCTGTGTTTCACTTGGCCTCCCCATGCTGGGTCTCTCTAAAGGAGCTTGGAGGTGATCTTTCAGTGGACCTTAGCCACCTGCTGGTCCTCTATAAGCTCTGCCCATGGGCGACAAACCTGCCTCCTGCCTCGTGTTCACACCAGCAGGCAAGAGGACCCTGGTGGACCCTCAAGCGCCATGCCGTTTGTAGAGGCAAACGAGTGATTCATTCAAAGAGTGTGTCATTAGCGCTTTGTTAGGACGATATAAACCCACAAGAACAAACAAAAAAATCTAAATATCCTATTGTGCATACTTTAAGTCTCTCATATCATTTTTTTAACTTGGTCATTATAAAGACCTCTTAAAGGGAGATGAGTGTTTGTCTCTCTTTTGCATCACCTCCATTTGAGATTAACAAGCATCAGGAAAAAAAACTCCTCACCTCCATGAAGCCAATGTACAAATACACTTTCTAGAACTTTCTTCTAGAAGAGCTTTAATGGCAGTTAGCACTACTGCTTTGGTTTCTGCGTCCTTCTCTTTCTCTCTCTCTCCTGCTCGCTCTCTCTCTCTCTCTTGCTCTCTCTCCCTCTCTTGCTCTCTCTCCCTTTTGCACTGCATCATACATGTAGAATGTCTAAATAAAAGAAGGAATTTCAGCACAAAACCATGATGTATCAGCACGCTGTACAGCGAACTTTAGGTTGAACTGAAGTATGAGGTCATTCCCAGCCTGTTTGCTTGTTTTGAAACATGAAGTCTCCACTGGGATGCATATTTTCTTGTGCTGAAAATCTTATCATCTACCCAGTGTCAATAGGAGCATAACCCCATGGACTGTGGGCTTACCCTAAACCATTAACAATTATATAATTAAAGCATTTAAGTATACAGGCAATTATTTTCAAGTGGTGTTGCGGTTTACTCATTGTTGCAGATGGAAAAATAACAGTCCCAGGGAAACCCCAGCTCTTTGCAGCCACTCTGGTGTTTAAGAGTGGCTCCAAGAGAAGGGTTGAAGTGTAGCATACCCTGGCTGGAAGCCGGCCCTGCGGTATCTCTGGATATTCCACACATGATGTCCTCCCAAACACCGATGCCAGGATTTTATTGTAACTGCTTTTTTTTTTTGTTTGAGGGAACATCTGTGTGCATTACGCCATGCTCTGGTAATTGGCAGGTTCTCGCAGCGCGGAGGCAAACGTGCGTGGATGCCACTGCAGGGGACCGCCGCGGTAGCGGGTACGACGCCCGGGGCTTTTGCCCACTAATGGGCGGATAGCATGAGCAGTGACAGAGGGCCCCCTGCTCGAAACCCAGACGCTCTGACCACAGGCTCTGACTGCTGCAGCGATCCTCGTTTGGGGACCGTGGTTGGAACGTTAGCAGTACTATGATGACACCGACTGGCCGCAGCCATTACGTCTCATGGTCACTCAGAGACCGTTCACCTCGCCTGACCGCCTGAGCAGTACATGGCCCCTATGGGAGCATTAAAGGTCAGACGGGAATATTATAAAGAGCAGCGCGAGTGCTGCAGTGTCAGTGTCTTTAAGGCTAACATCGCACCCCTTATTGCTTCTTATTACTCTCAACATCATATAAAGTAATACATTAAAAACCAGGAGTAACACATTGTAAAAGCAGATTGTTCAAGACTTTAATGCGCGTTAACTGCTTTACTGTTAGTGTAAAGCAGTTAACGCTGGACTGTTAAAGGAGATAAACCTGGAAGATACAAGCAGGTGAAATAAGAGCTATAAGGTATAAAAATGGTCAATCATTAACAACTAATACAGTAAAATTCATTGGAAAAAAATGAATCCAAAACAGAACTCATTTTAATAAAAAAGTCTGCATTTGCCATTTAAGCCCAACAGCTCCTCACAACGCCGTTTTCCTATAAAAGTAATGAAGTGTGAGCCTTCACGGATAAAGTAAGCTTGTTAATAAGTTCAGGTAGTAATGAAAAACACCCCATCCTTTATTGCTTTTGAAATAACACTGACTGTAATAACAAGCCATGTGAGATCACATCCTGCTCTATCACTGTGGTGTACCTGCCAGCACCCTCAATAAACAACATTCAGTACATTTCACTGACTGTCTCTCTCTCTCTCACACTCTGTGTGTACGCTCGCGTGTGTGTGTGTGTGTGAGAATAAGCATAAGAATAAGCCATCGGGCCATGGTAGAACCAAGTATAACATTGTATACACTGAAAGACTTACATATATAGTATCTTCATGTGGCTTCACAAACATGGAACAATGGAAAACATACAGTGGTTTACAGAGTCTTGGGCCAATAGAAGGTTTGTATGAAATGTTCAAACTTTGGGTCTTCCTGCTAGACAGCACACTGAAGCATCCTACAGACATCTGGAAAACACCCTGTCATCTTTTCACTTCCTCATCACCAATTCATCAGCCCCGTGGCTCGGAGGGGGCCCCCAAACAGGTTTTAACGACTCGCCCCGGACCAGAAATCCAACCTTCTGATTAATTCATGCTCACAAAACAAGTATTGCATACCGCCAGTGGAAGCGGATAACCCAAGGTGGTTGACGCGATGGAAAGAGGGGAGGTTTTCTGTGGCGAGCGGAGAGGAGGGGAAGGAATGCGTCACCCGTGGGAGTGCGCGGGTCATCGAAGTGCAAGAACGATAAAGGAATAAAGAGGAGACTGGAAACAATAAGAAGCAGCTTATCCTCGACCAGCCTGGAGGCACCAGATAAAAAAAGTGTCAATTATAAATAATGATGTCACTCTCAGATAATATGAAGATATGCGTCTCAATTAGCCTGCTTCCCATGCAGACGGAGGGCAGGCTGCCACAGGCATGCGCCTCGCGCAGCAATCAGGTACCGTACTGCATATCATTATGCGCCGCTTCAAGTGACAGATGGGAAGGACAGACTAATTGCAGCCCAAAAAAAAAGCTAGTCCAATCGTGATGCACTTTCAGAACAGACTAGCCTTGTTATACCCCATGAGGCAAATATAATAAGGCAATGAACACCTGCAACAATAACCACGAGAGGAAAACACTTCACTGGCGCCCAGCGCGGAGTCTGTGCTGCCCGTACACAAATCAGCGGAACGCTGCCAACGCTGCAGGTATTTCACCAACGTTAAATGAGCATCCGTTTGGAGTAAGAACAGAGAGCCAATTACTGTTCTTCTGTGCGTCAATCATTTACTGTAAAGCCGGAGGTAGGAAGGAATATGGGCCCTGGTTAGCCAAGGAGGTTCTGTTGCAATGTACTGGGGGCTCTGACATATTGTCGAGTGTTATCTGGAAAAAAAAAAAGCATGTTTAGCAGAAAACCAAAAGAAACTATGGCAATGACAATTTACCTCAAGGGGAACAACCTTGTGGTACATGATAAAACCGTACATTGAATAATCTTGTTGTGCTTTTCAACAGGTGGCCACAAGGAGACATTTTCTCATATTGAACCAAGCTAGTCAAGCAGGGGGCCTGGGTGGGATTAGGGTAATGGTTCAGCAAAAAAAACCAGGAGCTAATGTCCTGACCGTTTACAGATTCACAGTATATTTACATGTCTACTGGTCTCATGCTACATATCATTACCTACGTGATAAACAAGGTATGGTCGAAAACTAGACATGTATTCAGTAAAAGTATATTGTAGCCATATACCACGCTATTGAGAAATATTCCATGGAATTATTGAGAAATATCAGACATGCCGAGGTTAATAAAACCGATCGAACAGAATCATTTTGGACTCTTCAATTCCCCATATATTCCTTTGTCAATGTTTTCTCAATATCAATGTCAAATTACATCTGGGCTTCTACAAAATTAATGTGTGGAATTTTTTTATGAAAAATGTCAATATATATTTTTAATACTTTATTTCCTTGCAGCTGTTTCTACCTGAAATGTATGTGCTGTTTGAGTGTTCCCAGCATGCTCATTCATATTAATGAGCCATGGCTCCAATTGGCCGAAAATGTTGGTGATATCCAAACACCCTCGGCCATTAAATTCAAACTGCATTCCAAAGCGCAAGTATGCGGAACAAAACAGCTGTAACTCATACCTATGTCCATGCAAACCAACTTGGTCATGTCATGGGAGAGGGATATGGAAACTAAAGCCAACTGTGATGTCACAACAGGAGCCTGAGTCAAAGTGCTGGTAAAACAGTCCTGAATTTTCTCATGTTCACCCTTACAAAACATTACTGTTTTCAGACTTTGAATTTCAGCTTTGTTTATTTGAAGTCCATGTGCAAATATTATGCAAAACGAGGAACTGTGATTTTGACCAGAGGGGGCCTTAACTCCTTGAACTGATTTGTGCACTTCATGCTTAACCATTAAATATGTCTGTAACCCAGAACCTCACCTGAAAAGTGCGCGCCGTGCACCACTGGTGTTTTAGAGCACAGTTTTCATGGGGCCTGTGGGTGGCTCATGAAGTAAGAGGTGTACTCAGTAAGCGGGCGAGTGAATCCCTGCTGTACCATGACCAGCCAGTGAGGCAACATGGGGTTAAGCTGGTTAAAACTGTTAGTCTCAACTCTCTCTAGCGGAAAATCCTGGTCACCTGCAGGTGGACGAACAGAGAACTGGCAGACTTCATCCTCCGACGACATAAACAGCATATAACCACGAGTCACATGTTCACAGTTTCTTCCTAAGTCAGCAGAAGAAGGCTGCTGTGAAAGGATAACAACTTTGGTGTAGTTTGGGGCAGGAAATCCAAATATCTTGGATAACTGAACCATAACTATTGTCTGCAGAGTTTTGAGCACTGTGCTTTATTTAGCTGCCACTGGTGCTCTCCCATTATTGTTGATCCATGCTGATCCCACTATCATTTGTACAAAAGTTATCCAGGAAATAATGGGTTTAAATCATAAATTTTGATGGTTATTGGCAAAAATCAATACTGAACTGAACCGAAATGAAAACCACAAGCAGAAGTTTAAAGCAACATGGAGCAATCATGCAGGCCATGTGGTGACCTTAGCCTAAGCCCTTTCAGCTGGGAAATTACTTAGTAGCTAATGAAAAACACCCCATCCTGTAGCTAGTACTGACCACTATGACTGTTCACATTCTGTACATGGTTCACATTGGCAGGTCAAAGTGAATCAAATTGGATTTATCACACAAATCTGATTCCAGTCTTATAGTTTTCCATTTGGTCTGAACAGGCAAAAATAGCACAGAATCCAATCTTTTCAAACCTGATTTAAACATTTGATACCCCACATACATCAGATTGGTCTCGATTCAAGTAATATGAGTGTTTTTTCTCTTCATTCCCTCGATGCCAGTGTTGGCAGACATCACTTTGCGACATATGATGATGACACATGATAGCTTAAGCTTAATTGGAGCATATCAGCCAATCAAAATTAGAGTCTTGGGCTGTGTCAGTGGCTTATCATTATCAGCCATAACCATAAGAACATGGAGGAGAACATAAGCTCCTGGAGAGATGCTATTGTGCTTGTTTACCTAAACACTTAATGCATATAAACATTTGAAGTGGTGGAGGGGTGGGGCAGGTTTGTTTGTATAGGTGAGTAGGTGGTTCTGAGCCATTTGCTCCTTTATTTCAAAGGTGGAATATCAAAACTGAGCGATTATTGACTGAAACGGAAAGAAGTCGAGGTGAGTCCTCCACCCCAGGCTACTGAAGGGCTATTTTACATCCATTACAATGGGAGACATGACACTGTAGGAGCAGTGATTACATCAAAATGCTTCCTTTTCTAACATATGTGTTTAAATACTCGAGTCCTGTGAGATACACGATAGCCTTTCAATAATACCAGATACTATGTGTGTGTGTGGCCATCTATGAGAACCTAAATAAGCCAACTGCCTTCTAAACAAAATTTGTCTACGAGGTGCAGGCTAGACCCAGTTTCATTCAGTGTCATACATTTCTGTCTCATTCAACTTCAATGACACAATTTCCAATGCTTCTTGAAAATGATCATTGACTTTTTTTCCCTCACTCTGAGAGTCTATAAATATGCACATTAAATCCTGCAACTTGGACATCAAAATGCCCTCCCGCCGCCTTGGCCACGTGTCTTTGAAGCAGCGGCAACCCAGAGAGCACATTTTCAAAAGAGAGCAATCTAGTCTTTATCTGCATCTCTTTACTCTGTGGAATGCAACCTGAGAGAAGTCCTCTCCCACAGAGATGAAGCAGAAAGAATTGTAATTGCTGGCAGTTGCTTGGGGCTAGAATGATGACTTCATTATTTTTCCCCCCAAAATTCCAAGTTCTAAATAACAAAAAACTCAGCATGAACAGAGCAGGCACAGTGAGACATACGGCAGAGAAACCTATCCCACCCAGCATGAACCTGCAACCCCAGAAATCTTCCTTTTCCTTTCAGGCAGGTCAAAAAGACTTTTTTTGGTGTAAGAGATTATCTTAATTATATTGCATTTTTGTTTCTTTTCATGTTTCACATCAATGGGGAATAAACCTTGTTGTTCCTGTTTTGGAGTGATTCTTGTGAGCAGCTTATTTACCAGCAGAAACCTCCCCCAGCTTTCAGAAAAATGTTCAAAATTATTTTTCTCAATTAATAAATTCATATGAAGTGCCATAGCAAAACATTTGCACCTTTTCATTCACCAGAAAAAAAAAGAGAAAAAGAAGAGTCGAAGGTGTTTGTAATTCAAAATGCCTTTGCGACTTGTGAAGTCAGCAGTGTAAAGTGAATAATGAACAGACTCACAGGTCCCAAGAGCCTCTCCAGCCAGGAGGACAGCACTGACAGGACCAGCTCTTTATCTCTTAAATCTTACAGGTAGTGTAGTACTGTAGTACAAACGGAAAATCATTAACAACGAACCAAACATCTTAACAGAATGGCGTACCGTTCACTGGCAATATCATTAACATCAACATGGGTCTAATGAGCGGGAAGCTAAAAGTGAACAAACGTCAGAGCTCTGGCGTAATTCAATAAAACAGAAGTGTACATAACACAATAAAGATCAGAGCTGAATTAGCAGTATTTTTAATGTGGCTGCTCTTATTGACAAACAGATCAAAGGTGGGCGCTTTTAAGCTGTAAACAAATATGAGGCTTTTGGCGACTTCACCACTGTGCACCGACAGGGTTGCCAATGGACAGCAATGCCAAATTGGGCTTCTTTAGAAAACCAGGGGCATTTGAATCAGTGAGGCCATTTTATCTATCAGTACAATCTATGGATCTGCAAATCAGCCTCTACTTTGTTTCAACAGAGCCTTTTAAGGATCACACCATGGATTCCCTTGTCCTAAGGCCATATGGTTTATAACCCAGCATGGTACCTGTTCTATAACCCAGATTTGTTATAACCCAGCATGATACCTGTTCTATAACCCAGATTTGTTATAACCCAGCATGATACCTGTTCTATAACCCAGATTTGTTATAACCCAGCATGATACCAGTTCTATAACCCAGATTTGTTATAACCCAGCCTGATACTTGTTCTATCACCCAGATTTGTTATAACCCAGCATGATACCTGTTCTATAACCCAGATTTGTTATAACCCAGCATGATACCTGTTCTATAACCCAGATTTGTTATAACCCAGCATGATACCTGTTGTTGCGAGAGAGGTACACACTTGATTGGCATTACCTCTCCTGTTGTACTGTGCAGTTTGTAGTATCCGTCCATCCATTACCTATACCTGCTTCTTGCAATCCAGGGTCACAGACAGCTGGAGCATATCCCAGCATGCATTGGGCAAAGGCAGGGAGACACCCTGAACAGGTCACAGGTCACAGGTCACAGGTCAGACCGACAAACACTTACTCACACACACACACACACACACACACACTCTAATACTCATACACAAACTCTTACACACATGCAATCTACCTAATCTGGGCGAGGATACTGACGATTCCAGAGAAAACACACATGAAAACAGAAAACATTTAAACTCCACACAGTAAGGCAGTAATGGAAGGAATCAAACCTGGGTACTTTCTGCTGTGACTCCACAGTGCTAATCACTGAGCCACCATGGCACCAGGCCCTAAAACATGTCAAAATTAGAGAATAACATTTAAATAAACAAAAGCATAGCAATGTCAAAGGCACAAGATGAAGAAGGAAAGATCAGAAACACGCAATATCTCTTACACTAAAGCTTGTGCTTTATATATTTGGACCCACGGGAGAGAGACTGCTGTGTGTGAGTGTTGTGCATCACCAAGCATATGTACTGCAAATGTGCCTCTTTTTAATTCATTCTTTGAGACTTTTCTTTGATGGACAGATGCAATATGCAGCAAAGGGGAAAAAAATCCCTCATTACTCTTGTATGTTTTGCATTTATTTATTTAGCTGTCACTACGGCAGTATTTTTATCAGAATGAAAGGGTCCACAGTGCAACACATAATGTATTCCAATAGGAATCGGCTCCTTTCTGATTGTCAGATTAGGCCGTGTTTGAAACAGCACTTGGCCATCCACTCACAGCATCGGAGGCTGAAAAAAGGGCACTGAGTCATGGCAGACCCGGGCTGCGCAGCCGCCAAAAATAAATACGATTGGGCCCGGCGCCCAATCCAGCCCTGGACTGGAACCCACGTCCTACCGGGGCGTTTAATCTGTAGTCTTGGACGCGGAGCGTCTAGCCCTGGTAGAGAGGGAAAGTGACTGAGAGCAGCAGAGGAACGCACACCCAGGTTGCTCTAATTGGAGCCATGATTTGGCGGTAAAACGGGAAGCCTGCGGTGAGGTAATTATGTCGGTTGGCTCCACCATGGAAGCGCCAGAGCTCAAAGTGGGCAGCAGGGGCAGAGGGTGGGGGTGGGGGGGGGGGTGGGGGCAGAGGGGGTGAGTTATTGCAGCTGCCCTGTGCCCACCTCTAAGGAACATAATCACAACCAGAACATGTGCAGAACTAAGGAGATAGAATTAACATAGTGGTCAGCTGGTCACCCGTGCCACCATCTATGAGGGTTACAGTAGAAGTGGGTTGCCTGACATTGTGAGCTGCTCTGTTAATGAGGCGAGGAAGCGCTCATAACTAAAGGGTCTGTACTTCTGTAAAGGTAATGATCCTTTCCTAACCCCAGAGCAGAGGGGAAATTCCCACACCCCTGCAGCCCAGATAGCACTCTCCAGGCCCGTTCGCATGGAGCCACGTTCCCAGGGATCAGCCATCCCAAACGCCCACAGACTGGGGCCGTGGCCATGCGGCTGGCTTTCATGTGAGGCAGGATGTTGACTGTGGGAATGGGGCCCAGCTACCCGGCTTAGGCTGATCACAGCTAACTTTGATCTCCCTTTGACTCTGTCCTGTCACACAGCTAAACTCTGCCATACGACATCCTTTCACAGTACTTACATATGGATTTCCTGCCTCTCTCCTCTTCAGATATTAAGGAAATAATGACCACATTTCCCCCTCACAGTTCATATTCCATTCAGGGTGACTGTGCTGCAATGTCAGATTATACTTACGCCTTTCACATCATAACTGACGATTGGGTCAAAAGTATAACCTAATATTTACAGTGCAATCATTTTCATATGAATCCTCTTTACAACATTTTAAAATTATACTTAACACTAATTCAACTCGGCAAATGATTAAAGATGTATCATATTCTTTAGAATCTACTTTGTGATCAAATATGCTTATTTATAGAAAAAGTATCACAGATTACATTCATATTCACCTTTCAGATGACTCCTGCCCACCAACAGGCAAACAGGCAGGTTCATCTCGCAACTTCCCAAATGTCACTACATCCTATCATAAAGGGTCGATTGCCATCACTGCCCAAACCCCAAACTGTGAACAGACAGCCATATTCTTCAGAATCCTAAGGTGACAATGCTGCTGTGAAAGCGCTAGCAGAAACATGAGTGCTGGTATCATATGATTCTCTGACTGAGATGAACTAGCATCCCCGTTAGTGCTAACACTTCACCAGGGCTTTCAGTAAATAACCGTGCAACTCAGTGTGTAACTCATTCTTTCAATTCATTCAGTTACTCAAAAAAAGTCAAATGAGAGAGAAATTAAAAGAAGGAAACGTTTCAAATTCCAGGAATTTTATTCTGTAAAATATTGTGTTCAACATTACATTTGGACAAATGCATGACCATCCCACAGTCTTTTATGTTATTTTTCTGTAAAAAAAAATGTATTTACAAAAATAACTAAATATCACAACAATTAGATCATATTGCTTTTGTAAACATAGTTTAGTGCTTTTTATTTCTCTACAGTTACGTTGGTTGACACTTAACCTCAGATCATAACATTTCAAAGCTTGGAATGTATGTCCTCTATGATCTACAATGTCCAATAAGCTTTCAGGTTCATTACCTACTAATTACGGATGTGAAACTAATGAGCCGGCTAGATCTACATTATATAACATTATAATAGATGATAATAGGTCATAATTATTCTTATTTCCTGAAACCTATCAAGACCTTTCGAGTGTAACTTTGTGAACAGTGCCAGTTCCCACTGGAGAATGCTAACATCAGCAAATGTTCACTCTCTGAGCTCAAATTAGTTTGGTAGCATAGCCTTGTAATCTGTCATTAACCAACAATATATACTGCAGGTGCCAAGCCCGCAAAAAATAATTTGAACAGCAGGTAATAGTCTCTTGCTGGCTAAAATGCACCAGAATACTTAGAGAGATCAGTCAACACAATTACTTTTGGAAACCTGAAGGAGCTGAGCTATACCACTGTGTTACGACAGCTAAATGACATTTAGTGAGTCCTACATTAGCATACCTCGCTGTTACATCGGAGCCTCCTCTGTACATATAATTTCATAATTCTTCATATTCTGCAGTGCAGAATGTTTGGCTGGTTAATTCTTATCCATTTATGGAATATCTTCCACACTTAAACCGATGAGGCAGGCTTTTCTCGTTGGGTGGGAGTCGATCACTATAACAAGCTTTAGACAAGTAAGCAGAGAATGCATACTTAATTCAGGCATACTATTTAACAGAACATTTTTAAAAAATCATCCCCAGGTCACACGATTCTGTATCATTTTAGTAGACTGCCCACTGGTTTTTCTATTTTAGTTGGAGTTCACCTTTGAGGGAAAAGAACAGGACTGTGTCTGGACTCACCTGAGGATATGTGAGTCATGTTCAAAAAGCTGCTCTGCCTGAAAGTAATACAGGTGAAATCACAACACCAGCCCGGCTTTTCTTTTGAGATGGCAAAACAGTCATAACCCTACTTCAGCTAACAAAATAAAATGGCATGACTATATTGCTTCCGTAACATCTGTGATAACAAACAAAAAAAGACACAGAACAGAGTTGCAGAGCTTCCATCCCTGCCTCCCGGCTGACACCGTAAATACAGACTGCATGTCTTTGTTCTGTTATGGCAACTAGAACAGGCTCGCCAAGATCCTGTCCATGTTATCGTTTTCTTCAACCATCAAAGCCCTGCAGGTCTGCATTGCTGTACAGGGAAGTGAGAGCTACATTCACCAGATTCTATCAGTTAAGGTTCACTGCCATTCAGCAGCAACCAATAACACTCTCAGATTAAATCTAAACTGACAACGTCTTGACACCACTAAAGTGTGGCGCATTGTGCGTCTGGAAATATATCATTGTGCATTTCACAAAACCTCTGTAGAAAAAAGGTACCTGTCTCAGCAGCTGTTGTGATATACAGTCAAAACAATTAATGAATCTTCACTATGGAGGCTACAAAAGAAAAGTGCGATTCAAAGCTGACATAATTCAAGACATGCATTTTGTAAGTTTGGCTTGCAGTGAAGATTCGGCAGATGAACAGGGCGAGGGGGAACATGTTGTCTGCATGTGTTCTGCAGGAAGCTAGCGCCCTGACTCCTACAGCATCCTTTCCTTTGGTGCCTCAAAATTAATCAGGTGCTTTGTCCGTAACAACCCAAAAGCAATAGAAACCACGACTTTGCGTTGACATCCTGGAAACTGCGCTCAGGAAACAGGCATGCCATTCCTGGCCTGCATGTCGTACAGTGGGAAGTTGTGAGCTGGTGTACAAGAGGAGAAAAGAAAGATGATTGAGACAGAGAGAAAAGGAGTTGAGGAAGCAGAACTAGTCGGACACCGGTGTTCAGAGGTCGTCTTCATCCAGGCAAACCTCCCACTCCCTCTCACACGCTCCCACTTATACGCTAAGGACAATGTGGCACTGTCGATGCAAACTGCAAGCGAGCCAAGGAGTTCCAGAATTCCCAGCTGTGGGATGAGGCCATGGAAAAGCACTGGGAGGAGGAGGGAGGAAACTCAGACGTAGTGTGGGAGAAGTGCAGTCCTGCTGTCTGAGTGCCGTGCAGGCTGTAAATAAAATCAAACTTCCCACGGAAAGTCAGGGATGAACCGATCGGCCGCTTCCGTCGATCCAGTCTGACCGGAACAGACACCTCCGCTTCCCCTGGCGTGGAGCTGAGCAGCGTGGCGTGAGGAGGTAAAACCGACCCCCCCACCAGAAACGATCCAGAGCGAAAAGGCTTTAAAAAATGTTAAAAGGGAAAGTACCATGGCAGTGGCACGGAACGAGTTCTGGTTCTCTGCCACGGTGCTGTGCTCCGAAATGGAATTTCCTGCAAGTTCATATTCTGCCAAAATAATAAGAGCAGCGGTGCTTCAGCTGTTTATTTGTGAGCGCTCCATTTCTCCCCCGCCTCCTTTCGGGAGAGGCTTTCGGCAGAGGAAGTGAGCGTGTGTGGAGAGGAACGCAATCGCGATGCAGAAGGGTTTTTTTTTGGATAGCTGCATCTTCGAAAGGAAGGAGGAGGGAAGAGAGTGGTTGGGGGGGTGGAGGGTGGGGAGGCGGGGGTTTTGGGGGGTGGGAGGGGTGTCGCACGGAGGGGGGCTGGTCATGTGACTCTGCAGGAGCAAATCAGGCCACTGGAATACAGGTTCAGTGGAAAGTTTACTGGGTCAGCACAGCTGTGTACAGGAGCCAGCCAATCAGGTTGGGGCTCTTGTGTCTGGAAGTGTCAGTTGCTCTGAGCGAGAGCGGCGCTCCAGACAGACTGCATGTGCCTGCCTGTCTGCGAGACTCTGCGCGAGAGGGGGGAGAGAGGCAGAGACAGAGAGAGAGAAACAAAAAGGCAGGAAGGAGCAGCATGGTGGAAGGAGGCATACATTAAAAATGAGATGGGGAGGGATACAGTAGCACCAAAGCAACCTTGAAATGTTACATCCATTTCAACAAGCCTTGTTCTGCTCTTCACTCATCGCCACACTGAAGCATATGAATGTCTGTACATTGAGCCAGGCACATTTCCCTCAATTTAGAGTAGGAGGTGTATCTTAAAAATATTTGTCTCCACACATCTTCATATTTCACTGTTTGTGGCTCTGGAATTTAATTTTGAATGATACACTGAAATGTAGTCAGTACAATGATAGACAAATTATGATTCCCTTTAATGTGTAAATGAGTTTTGCATGCATAACTGCATGAAAGCACACCTGTTCCAGGGTCCGCCGGCTCGTCGTCACAAGATATGGAATTGTTTTCCTCTGAATGTCTTTACCCTAATTATGAGGGAATATCATCAGATTAAACTCAAAGCAGGCAGGTAGACTCAATGACTCCATCTCTCCATCTTACCACTGTGGGAATTTAACTCACCTGTGAATACATCTGTATGAGCCAGCATTATACATTATATTGAAACCATTTATTATAACCCAGAAAAAAATGTATGAGCCTTTTCCTGCGAAAATTGTAGTAATGTTGCACAGTAAAATTCCCAAATCTGGGGACATGCTGTTATGCTGAGCGGTGCATGAGAAACCTGTAGTGCTTTCTTTCATGGGTGAGGACCTGTGGCGTATTTCTGCCTTCGTGCTGCAGTGGTGGAGAGGACCTGTGGCGTATTGCTGCCTTTGTGCTGCAGTGGTGGAGAGGAACTGTGGCGTATTGCTGCCTTTGTGCTGCAGTGGTGGAGAGGACCTGTGGCGTATGTCTGCCTTTGTGCTGCAGTGGTGGAGAGGACCTGTGGCGTATTTCTGCCTTCGTGCTGCGGTGGTAGAATGCGAGGTGAGAAGCTGTAGGTTCTGATAGAGTTCTGACACGCTTTCACAGATCAGCCAGGCCAGACAGAGAGCAGCTTGCAAGCGCAGATCAGCCAGGCCAGACCGAGAGCAGCCTGCAAGCGCAGATCAGCCAGGCCAGACCGAGAGCAACCTGCAAGCACAGATCAGCCAGGCCAGACCGAGAGCAGCCTGCAAGCGCAGATCAGCCAGGCCAGAAAAAGAGCAGCCTGCAAGCGCAGATCAGCCAGGCCAGAAAGAGAGCAGCCTGCAAGCGCAGATCAGCCAGGCCAGAAAGAGAGCAGCCTGCAAGCACAGATCAGCCAGGCCAGGCAGAGAGCAGCCTGCAAGCGCAGATCAGACAGGCCAGAAAGAGAGCAGCCTGCAAGCGCAGATCAGCCAGGCCAGGCCGAGAGCAGCCTGCAAGCGCAGATCAGACAGGCCGGAAAGAGAGCAGCCTGCAAGCGCAGATCAGCCAGGCCAGAAAGAGAGCAGCCTGCAAGCGCAGATCAGCCAGGCCAGAAAGAGAGCAGCCTGCAAGCGCATATCAGCCAGGCCAGACAGAGAGCAGCCTGCAAGCGCAGATCAGCCAGGCCAGAAAGAGAGCAGCCTGCAAGCGCAGCATCCAGCAGGAGGCAGATCACAGATCAGCCACCCCAGACAGAGAGCAGCAACAACAGTTACTACTTATCAGAGACATCAGCATTTCAAACGATGGGCAATGCTATACATTCTGTGTGTGTGTATGTGTGTGAGAGTGTGTTGGTGTGTGTGTGTGTGCTTGTGCACACATGTGTTTGTGCGTAAAAAAAAAAAGTCTCTGGAACAAATTTCATTTGTCCAAACAGCGCTGTGTTCCATCATTTTTTCATTTTAAAAAAACACCCACGCATTCATATGCAGAAAAATAGAGTAGAGAAGAAAACATAAAATTCATTACAACCCAATTTGCATTTAATCTATTTTCAGTGTTAAAGTTTTAGTCTCGTTTCTGTTCTCAATTACAACATATGTTTTGGGTGTTTTTTTCTTTCTTAAATTTTGACTTACATCTATGGTAATTGACTAAAGAAAATTCTGATGGAATAGAATACTAGTGGGCATATATTAATCACTGTACAATTAACCTTCAGTGAACTCCCCTTAATCACAAATGAATTGAAAACCTAGACTGAAAGCTCATCCCGGGTTTTGCTCACTCAGTGGAATATTTAACAAGATTTTGGTTGTGCGGGAGTTTCATTTCTGTAGGAATGAGTCCCTATTCATGCCGGGAATCGTGTAAGCCTTCCATATCACTGAACATCAAAGGGTTAACACTGACTTATGATACATGTGGTTGCTATATTTTTAATTGAATAATGTAGGTGATATTCTAGCGGCTTTGCTGAACTGGCATGAACCTTTACACTTTAACTCTTTCCTGGAGTCCTTACTGCCTGTACTGTCTGTTTCACGGCGTCCCCTCTGCCCAGTGACCTGCACGGTCACTATAAACACATATGATGCTTATGCTCAGTTACATATTACTCAATCAATTCCAGGTCAGCATTTAAAGACAAAGACAGTGCCACACCTGCAGATCAAACATATAATCTAAGGGTGTGAATTCGGTTATCATGCTGTACTGCTTACTGAGACATTGCCATTTACACTGAACAACAGACTGGCCAGCAGGCATCTCTGTGGGTATCATTCAACAAGTCTGGGGTCAAATGATTGTGTCAATATATAACAGGACACATATCAGTCTGTATTATACACACACACACACACACACACACACACACACACACACACGACCATTCACAGGCATAGGGAGTGCAAACAGCTTCTTTCATCTTCAGGACCAAAACATCTATCAGAAATGAGGCATTTGTGGTTTGATTGTTGTTTTGAGAACTGAAGTGCCCAGGTGAAATAAGGAAAGAAAGCATATGCTCACAAGCCTTAAAAACTTTGAATATGTTTCAGCAACAAAGTTCACAGGAGGATGATGGGACAGACAGAATGAAAGTCACCTAGGGACTTCAAAGAGGTTTCAAGGAGGGTGGCTGATCAACACTGACCCTTGACCTTACCGTCATCAGGAGTCAGCTACTTGCAACGTGCTAGAAAGGAAAGACCTGCCAAAACAAGAGAGTAACAAAAGGAGTAACCCAAAGAGCACTTTTTAGGAGAGTAATAAAAGGAGTAACCTAAAAATCCCTTTTTAGGAGAGTAACAAAAGGAGTAACCTAAAAATACCTTTTTAGGAGAGTAATAAAAGGAGTAACCTAAAAATCCCTTTTTAGGAGAGTAACAAAAGGAGTAACCTAAAAATCCCTTTTTAGGAGAGTAACAAAAGGAGTAACCTAAAAATACCTTTTCAGGACTGATGCCGGAGAGACAGACCACAGCAATCAGAAATGAGCAGCCTTATCTAGCTGGAAATTCAATCTGGCTTGTTACCTTTCACTCAGATCATTTTTACACTGAGACTGTTCATTCTAACACATATATTATTCACACACATATCACTTTTTTCCATTGTCTTCAGTTGGGAAACTCAAAAGTGCAACTAATAAAAGGGAACAGCACAGTCCTGAGGGGAAGGTTACTCTTGACAGAATCACAAGGAGGGAATAGCCTTGCCTGACTCAGTGTATCCTCAGTAGGCTGGTGCCGCAGTCACCCCACAGCCTCCTGCAGTGTGGAGTGTTCCTTTCAAAGAGGCCTTCAGTACATTCTACCACAGATGTTCCACAGAAAACCAGAAGGCCAACTCCGATGTACATTCTTTCCTCTGTATCATCTTATTCCAAGAATATCAGGTTTTTATAAGGTGGTTATGATACACTCAATTGTTCGGTTAACTTAACAGAATTTCTACTGGCTAGAAGTTCTATCCTCAGTCTTCACTCCTTTCATGAAGGCTTGCGAGTCAGAAGATCATTGAGACTATGAGCCTCAATGGAAAATGAGACAGAACTTTCAATGCAAAGAATACAAACATCTGGTGAGCAGATAGACAATCTGTGATTCCATATCAGCTGGTTGCTGTAGACAGTGGGAAAACAGGGGGCGAATTTGCGCTGACAGTGAGCTGTGGATTGGGAGCAAAGCTTGGTTCCCCGGTCTCATGTGCCCGTTCAAAAAGCAGGCCAATTGAGCTTTTTTTTCCACATGGCTGCTCTCAGAGCTTGCTGCGTGTTGCATCATCTGTGGCTTAGTTTCCGGTGCTTTTACTGTTTATTACAAATGAACCTCTCTTTTTTTCCAAGGCACATCAATATTGGTGTCTCTGAAGGTCTAAATAAGTGATGGGTGTCTGTCAATTTCCATGGGTATATGTGGGTGCCTGTGCATGCGTGTGTGTGCGTGCACGCGTGTGTGCATGTCTCTGTGTGTGTGCGCACGTGTGTTGGTGTCTGTGCATGTGTGCGCGTGTGGGTGTCAAAAATCACAGTCTGTCAAACTGAATGGGTGAATATGAATACATGAATGGGAAAGATATCCAGAATTATTTCTACATAACAGCATCACTTCTGCTCAAAACGAGACTGAATGTGAAACCTGGCTGTTAGTGGCTGAGTTATATGGTTCATGGATTTGAAAACAAATCAAGATGTTTCAAATCATTCATAGAAATCAAGCTATTTATGCCATCTTTTATACTCTCTCTACTTTATACAGGTGAACTATGTCCAGTCATCCAAGACATTTTTTCTGCTCATTTTTGTGGGCGATACAAAGTTAAAAGGGTACGTTCTCTGATTTACATTTTTCCATTTAGTGTCACCCCACCACTCACTCACTCGCACCAACACACATAAATAAAAAGTCATTATTTTGTTTTAGAGCCGCTCCTCGTGGAACAGGAGGAGCCCTGACAGTCTCAATGTAAACAGGCCTCACGCTCTTCATCTTGTCACAGCAAACTCACGCCGTAATTAAAGTCTGCTGCACCTCTCAGGAGACTCAGCCCACTCACCGTCCCCGGTGAAATGATTTCAGATTGATAAAAACAATTAGCCAATTAGCTTCTGAATTAGCACATGCGGAAAACTAATTCCTCATTACAGCGTGACTGGCTGGTCTAATTGAGTGGCCCTCTAGCTGGGCAGCAGTGCTGTACTGAGACATGGCTGTGGTAAGTATATCGGAGGACATGTCTCACACTGAACCTCAGCCATCCTCTTTAACTCCCACTGTGTTTAACCCTTTTCACTAACCTTAACAATCAGACATTTTTGATTGAATTCAATCAAAATTTGACATCAGCATTGACTTTCAAATGAAATCAATTCTGTATTTGTTTTGACAGTTTGGTAGGTGAAATTCTGGGGATTGGTGAATTGGCCAAACTGCATTAGTGAAGAAAAGCCTAGCACTTGAATTCTATTTCAGGCCAAAGCTGAGGACAAATTTTAACTGAATCCTTGACTTTCGTCAGATGCTAAGGTCCTGTGAGAGGAAGATGCTAAAAAAATGCAGGGCACAGCTGTGTGTCACTGGTCCGGGCAGCGTTCAGATAGCGTTCAGACATGTTGTAAGATTTAATTTAGTATCCGGAAAGTTTTTGGAAGACAGGAGTGCCTGGTTCCTGGGTTGTCAGAGGTTGAAGGACTGACGCGGCATACTGCAAACCTTGCATCACGCACCCCCCTCAAAACAAATCCAAAACAAGCTTTGAGTTTTATGGCTGCCGTCTTCTCAAGGGCGACTGAGGTACCTGTCCCTGTTCCCTCCCCCTCGCTCCAGTCTCCAATGCCCATGACGACCTGTCACCGTACAAGAAGCTGCTTGTGTGTGTGTGTTGTATGTATGTGTGTATGTGTGTATCTATGTATGTATGTGTGCATGTGTGTATGTATGCGTTTTTTTGTGTGAGTGTATGAACATGTGTATGTGTCTGTTTGTGTGTGTGAGTGTGTGTATCTATGTATGTATGCATTTGTGTGTGAGTGTATGAATGTGAGTATGTATGTGTGTGTGCGTGTGTGTTTGTAGACTGGAGTCTTTAACATACTATGAATAGCCAGTGTCTCTACCTCAGAATTGCAGCTCAAATTCTTTCTCACACACACACACACACACACACACACACACACGCATGCATGCACACACACACACACACACAGTACTCACATACTGGAGAGATTTGGGTCACTCTGTTTTCATGAAAATAATTTATATATTATAAATAATGATCATATTATAATCTAGGTCTATAGGTGTTATTTAGAAAATAAAGCATTTGTGTGTGACATAATTTGTTTATTTATGGAAGTAAATTTACCAAAAACACACAAAAGTTTGACATACCTGGTATGACCAGCTTATACAGACCTCTCTGATCCACCCAAGTCAATCAATATGTTTTCTTTCTGTCTAAATGAAAACACAAGATATGCCTGCACAAACTATGATCAAGCAGAAATGGACTTGAGAAAAGAAAAATAATTTTGGTGCCTACCAGTATTACAAACTTAAACAATGTTCCCTGCAATTATTGCAAGGTTGATTTTATTCAAAAACATACAATTTCTCAACAACAACTCCTATTTAACATATAGTAAGTGTTTTTTTTTTGTTGTTACTCAAGCTTACATATTTTACAGGCTTTGTTGCATATGCAATGTACTTCTTGTCCTGTTAGTTACATACGTTAAAATCAACTACCAGCATAAGTTACTAGTGAGATCATGGCTAGCCCTACCTTGCAGTAACTAGTTATAATTTCTTGCACCTTTATGATAGCAAACAGGCTGTCTGCAAATTGTGGTAATCTTTTGCATTCCGTTAACAGATTGATAATATCAATTGTTCGTTTTGAGTAGTATGAAAATCTAACTGAGTTAATGGATGTCAGATTGCTAAATATTAACCTGCTGAACAGTGACAGCTGTACTAGTTACCCCACATTAGCTAAACACTCGTATACTGCAACTTATGACACTGCACTGCATATGAATGGTGTGTATTGCTTGCACAGATGTAAACATAATGTTAAGCTGAATTGGGAACCGATCTCTCATCTGATGAACTGTCTGTTATGGAGCCAAATTTATGATATGCATCTACACAGCAACTCAACTTTCGTAAAAGTTGTTCAGGAAACCTAAACCAGATGCTAAACCTTAAAACTTACTTCAATATGGTGCAAGTTGTGTCAGTCCCTTGCGTGACTCGTGAGCTATGGAAATATTTTCTCTTCCTCGACCTCGATTTGAAGACGGTGCCGCTGAATGTCAAAATAAACATATCTTTCAACAACAGGTGAAATGAGATGTCAGTCAGCATCAAACTGCCAGTAATAGCAGTGATAGTGGATGGAATTTTAGGGTGGCACCTGGGGTGGCCAATCAGATATCAGGGTGTCCAGTGCCACCCAGTACATCCCTCTGGCTCCACCACTGACTGGCTCTCTCTGCATGCACCTCTCTCTGCCTCCAATCAGTACAGGCCCCCTGCGCTACCTCTTCCATCCCTCCCCAAGGCTGGAAGAAAGGGGAAATGATCCTAGCGACAAATAGCACTGTGTACAATGTATCAACTTCAAAACTATCAGAGTTCTCACATTTTCACACCTGTAGCGTGAGAGAATTCTGAGCGTCTACTGTTGCCATGAAAGAACTGTTCAGGAAGATTAGACACATTTAACTGTTAAGCAGTACGCTTGTGCTTGTGCTTGTGCTTGTGCTTTGTATATACATATGTATATTTCAGCAGTACGGCAGAAGGACAATCGATGAATTTAATGTTGAACACACCAGCTGGAACTGGGAAGGAACTACTACTACTAAGTAGTTGTACGTTCAAATACTTGAAGGGCAACAGCCACGGTACTGAATAACTTAAATCGTTCCAGTTTATATCAAGCTATATAAACAGACATGTAAATGTGCAAGCTGAGCGCAAAGATATCTGTCAAGTAAATAATGCAATCACCATGAAATCACATATATATTTCCTTCTTAATGTGAAAACAGTTTCAGCCCTGAACAGAATGATGACAGTCTGTTAAGCAGGGTTACAAAGATTTAAATGGACAGCTGTGACCCTTAGTCACTGAGGCCCTTATCTAAAAGAATCACTTCGTTTTTTCTCATTTCTGCACAAAAGACAAGAATCATGCGTTATTCATTAATAATCTTTAAAATGTTAAAATGAGCCAAGCTATGTGTTCCAGCAGGATGGGGCAGTTCTTATCAGCGATGAGTCAAGCTTATCTCGCCTCCCACTGTCTCGCACTAATCGTCCCAGTTACAACAGAACAGAGCCAACTGTGATGTGCTGCTGGGTTAGTGCATGAGCGCGCTGTTGTTGCCAGTTTCTCACTGTCCACTGCTGATGTTTGCGGAGCTCAACGAGAAGAAACACTGCTTCCCACACAGGAACAGAGTGATACATGGGTAAGCTATCGCTGGCTGTGAACTCAGCCTTTTTATCACAGCAATGACCTGACAGAGAGACCTCCTAAATACAGCTGCATGTTGATTTGATCCAGATTCATAATTACCGCTTCTCGTTCTGAAAAAAAATAATCTTGAATTTGAGACAACAAATATGATAAATGATCGTTTCTTCTGGGTTTTCAAAACTGGAGTTTAATGAGTTTTTTTATACCTGTTTTGAGTATACAGGAAATGCACTCTGAGGGAGCCAGCGTAATAATGCTAACAGCAGGGTACCTTTCTACTCAGCACTTGGGACATTAGTATCCTTAAGACTGTTATAATACCAATACAGCATCCTTGTGAAGACTGTTTATGACTTATACATATTGTAACTGGAAAAACACTACAACTCCCATGAGCCTTAGCTACGGCTACTGATGAAGTGTTGACTTGAAGTCAGGTGGCCACATAAAACACATGTGATTTCATAACTGTCATTATTGATTGGAGTTTCTTGTGCCAGAGAACATTAGGTTAAAGCTGGCAGGTGTTGGCAGAGGCACACAAACGAAGATATAAACTTCTTGGTTAAAATGTATGATTTAAGTGCTCATTGAAAAGTGACATTTTTATTATCATTTTCTTGGTAATATTGATCATTTTATTTCACATATTTCACAGTCTTTTTCTACTCACAAACACAGTTTGGCAAGTTTTATGAATTCCTTAAGTTGTCTTATTAAACTGGGTCTTTGAAAAAAAATTAAATGTACATTAATCTGTAAGCAATCGTAAAGGAAAGTTTTTGTTTGTATTTGGATGCTTTGGTATGGGACACGTCCCCGAGGATTGCCCACCCTCCCTGCCCAACATGCATAATGTGACCAACCGCCACTACTCTGCAGCAAGGTTTATGGACAATTTTACAAACAAATCTTACAACAAACAAAACTTCAAAATTCATTAAAATAATTGTACAGAACATACAGAACAAACAAACAAACTCTCCATGCATAGCTAACACACGGTATGAGCTGAACAGCGGTGTGAATGCAGTACCAACCTTTAAATGCATACATGACGGCTAAACTAAGCGTTCATAATTGAGTGGCAGTCCACCAAGAGCTTGGAAAAAACATTGGGGGAAACATTCAAATACTTGCCCGAAGAAAAGTATTACTCAACATAAATATATTAATAATTCCTGGCGCAATTTAAAATGTACAAGAATTACTCTAAATATTTATAAACTACATGCAGCTTCTAAAAATACTGTGGATTTGTATCCTCAATCAGGATCAGCAGAGATCTGAGGGAGTGCCGGATGAGGACAGGTTTATGTAGCCCAGACGATGCAGGCGCCCTTACCTCTCTTCTCTTTTCAACACAGATGTCTTCCTGGCACTTAACTGTGGACTGTGAACATCTCCTATGGCAGCAAATCCGAGCTGCTCCATAAACAGCCAACTGTAATCACTAATAACTGTAATAACATGCTATTTGCTTATCTTGTAAATATTCTCAGGAAAAATATTGCCAATGCTCTTTATACAATCAACCAAACAAACATCTGATATCCCTGATGTACTTTCAAAAGAATAAATTTCAAAGTTAGCTGCTCAACATAATTATTGGGCACTCTCCATTTCTAGTTTTCCACTTCATTGTGTACTTTTCTATTGCTTGAAATATAATTAGAGTTTTTGGAAAAAGAACACTTCAACAAAGAATGTCATATTTTTTATCATGTATTTTCATCTCAGCTTGAATGTGGACACTAAAGGCTGACTCAGCAGCTTTACAAATGGCCTCCCTGTCTCTTACACAAACATTGCATGCTGTCAGTACTGTGGCTTTGTAGCCGGTGTGTTTTTGTTATTGTTTCCCCTGTCCATGTGCTTTTGTTTTCATTGCCCTTGTGTGTCTGCCCCACCTACTGTTTCTCTGCCTGTTAGCTCGATTACTGATCTGTTTCACCTGCCCGCTTGTTTTTTTCGCTTGTTCAGTGTGAGTCTGTCTCAGTAGTTCATCTCTGTATCGCAACCAGCCTTTTTCTCTGTGTTCGTTTGCCTGTATGTTTTGACTTTTGCCTGTTTTTTGTGACTTCAGTTTCTGGATTTGTGTGTTGTGCCTGATTGCTTTAACCTACTGGTTTTTGACTGTTGCCTGCCTGGTTTTGACTTTGATTCCTGGACTGTCATTTTGTACCTTTGCCATGTCTTCCTGGTTTTTGACTTCATTTGATTCTCGACTGATTTCTGGTTTTTAAATTATTGGCTGCTTAATTAACTATTGCTTATTATTCATCTCTGTCTGCACCTAAGCCCTGACACCATGCACAAATGCACACCAGCTCTCACTCAAATGGAAACAATCGTTAATGACTGTTTTTGACGGAGTGAGAAGACAAAAAAATGAAAAGGGGAACAGTTAGCGATCTCATCTCTTCCTGGTTTTGGTGTGGTCGGGGCATATTCTGTGTGCGTGCGGTCTGGCTAAATCACCTCATAAATCCTTGTGGAAGAACCCAGTGACCTGACAGATGAGGCCCCTCCTCCCTGCTGGCCACTCCCTCCTCCACTGCTCCCCCCCCCCCCCGCCCCATTGCTGCTGGCAGACGCCGCTGACAAGTGCTTCCCCTTGTCAAGGTAAACACCGGATACTGAACTAGCTCCAAAACAAGAACACCCAGACGGTCGGCGCTTCCAGGGCACACCTCCTCCTCTACTTCGCCTTAAACTCCCAGCTCTCTTTCACACTCCCTCTGAAGGCAGCCCCCCCCCCCCCCCCCAATTTTAAAGGAAACTGCTGTTTAATGAGCTCATGTGACACCCATCCCACCCCAAAGAGCATGCTGCAAATACATCACCCCTCAGATCGAAAGGCTTCAAAGACTAAGGGGAAAACCACAGTCAAGCAGTTTTGTAGCTGGAATTTAAGAAAAGGCAGCATGAGGGTAATGCTGAGTTACACTGCTCTCAGGTGTGCAGGGTCTGCTCTCAGGTGTACAGGTTCTGCTCTCAGGTGTGCAGGGTCTGCTCTCAGGTGTGCAGGTTCTGCTCTCAGGTGTGCAGGTTCTGCTCTCAGGTGAGCAGGTTCTGCTCTCAGGTGTGCAGGTTCTGCTGTCAGGTGTGCAGGTTCTGCTCTCTGGTGTGCAGGTTCTGCTCTCAGGTGTGCAGGTTCTGCTCTCTGGTGTGTAGGTTCTGCTCTCAGGTGTGCAGGTTCTGCTCTCTGGTGTGTAGGTTCTGCTCTCAGGTGTGCAGGTTCTGTTCGTGAGAGGACTGGAGTGCTCCACCAAACACAGATTAATGAATAATAATACAAAAGCTGTTAAATAACACGAAAAAAACACAATACACTGGGCTTTGTCTGACATTTTACTGACTCTTCAAATAAGCCACTAGTGCTACACACTGGTTGTAGAATGGGGCTCGCAACCAGAGGGCTGCACATCTGCGTCCCAGCATACACATTTAGTGCATTGTTGCAGTTTATGTTAAGCAATAAATTCAGTAAAATATCTGGTCTTATACGTGGGTGAATCAAAAGTGGCAATACCTGTGTCTCCCTGGATGAGGCCGGCTCAAAAGTGAATGAATAATGCAGAGAAATGAACTGTAGATATTAAGGACTGAGGCCCAGAGTGCAGCAACACCCTGAGGTAATGAATGTGGACAGCAAGGTGCATTCCTCTCCAAATGAAGGGATTTCCAGGCCACTTTGACCTTTAAAACGCTAAACTCCCCCACTGAAATGACAGCCACTCCTGCACCCTCACCACTGTTCAGAGTAAAAAAAAACTCTTTTGTTTACAGAATGTGTTTTTGGACATAATTGTGCTGCTCTGTCAGTATCTACTCCCATGTCTTAGAGTCAGCCTGGTGCTAAAATGTTGTTATCCTGTCTGTGGTCTCCATGCCCACAAAACACACAGCCTTGTTTCTTGCTTGCAAATAAATTCAAGTTGCCGACATCTCCCCACCCTTTCATTTCAACAAAGATTTCTTTCAACCGCCTCTTTTTCATTTCAAATCCAAGTGTCTCCAATTAAATTGCTCTGCCACAGATCGCCTTGGTCTCGCATGCATATGAAGTAAATAATGCTTTTTTTAAAAACTACAAAGATGCAGTTAGCTTGGGGGGGGAATCACAAATTAACATCTGCTCCTAAAGTCACGGGATATCACAGTGTTTTAAGAATGAGAAAGATATTCCCAGATGGTGAAAAAGATAAGTGCGGCTTGCGGCTTCTCATGCAAGCTCTGTGCGTATTTCTCAAGGTTACAGAGATCCAAGTTAGTTCACTTAATGGCCGGATTCTTCTCAATGGATGTACATATGACTGCATAAGAGCATTTGTGCAAGTATAAAGAGCACATATTCGAAACACATTAAGTAACACTCAGTGTTACAATGGCAGAAAGGCACTGTTTCTTACCCCGTGTCTTTCATGGCTACTTAGCTAGATACAAAATCAAAAACAAGTTCATCAGAAGGTTTGCAATGCTATTCCCCAATATTTTCTTAAGACCTAACCATTATCTTATGAATGTCTTTCTTTCTCCCCCAAATATCCTAATTACAGTATATGCCTAAGAAAAGTTATTAGGGAACTACAAGAGATGAAACAGCCAGGAAAAACTGCTCTCTCATTGGCAATCAAATTATTAGTGATATTCAAATAGCCAGAAGGGCAAAATGGAGAAGAGCGGAAAGATTTTAAAAAATTCTGTAGGCTTAGAGATGGAGCAACAACATTTTTACTCCTGCATGATGTGATCTTGCCTAAAGTTGAATTCAGAAAATGGCTGACACTCAACTGAGCACCATGTCATCATAACATTGGATGGCCATGTCCTTTCTTTGGTCCTCAGTTTTCTTGTGGAAAAATGAATGGGTTTGTGTTCGGTTGATGATTTCACAACAATGTCACCATGAAGCAGAGAGATAATAGTATGCTATTACTCATGAGATTAAACACCAACAACGTCATGTGGTACTGGGAAAGGTGGAGGGAGGAGCAAACCCCTTGGCTCCTCCCATTAGATTGCTGTCAGCTCCAATTCCCTCCCTCAGCCTGGAGAGAATGCAGGACCTTGAACAGCAACAGCCTCACTAACAGGCGGGCTGTAAGGGATGGCTAATCAGCTCAGGTGTGAGCCCTTGCCTTCAATTAGGCCACCTATTTAAGCACAGCCTTGAAGGCTGAAAAGGACTGGTTATGGGCTTTTGTGTTGTTTTCCCCTGGCAGTGCTGTTTCTTAGTTTGACCCTGACTTTGTACTTTTTGTGTTTATTCTTTGTTTAGTAGGGTCATTCAAACACCCAACCTCAGGGCTATCCAGCAAACATTTTACCCTGCTAACCACTCCAATCACAAAAAACTGTGCCTCTGGGTGGCTCACTTAAATTTAGACAGTGACAATAGTCAAAGACAAACAGACAAACACTGAAATAGTCCTCCCCAACCAAAAAATTGGCAAAAGTTAAGACATTTTTTTCATCAGTTCCTTTATTCTGTGGTTTAAAACCAGTATGATTTTTGGTTGGGGGCACTAAGATGGCAGAGCTAGGTGCAGGACTCTGGTGGGGACACTAAAGATGGCAGAGCTAGGTACAGGACTCTGGTGGGGACACTAAGATGGCAGAGCTAGGTACAGGACTCTGGTGGGGACACTAAGATGGCAGAGCTAGGTGCAGGAGTTTTCCTGCATGGCAGCTGCCTGTTGTCTACGTCTTCCTAAGGCAGCATAGAAACAAAAAATGCAGACAGATTTATGCTCCACATACACAATCACCTGGCTGGATAGACTGCAAATAACCAACCCCTTGTTATCTTTATTACTCCCAATGCAAAAAGGCTAACATAAACCGGAATATGGCTACTTTCTGTTGACAAAAGATAATCCTGCACATATAGGGAAAAGCATGATCAATAAAAGCAAATGTAACTATCAAATGGTGCATTTAAGCATATACACCTGGGCTTATCTTCCAAGAGTTCCCAGGTGGCCAAATAAGAAAAGTATTTATGGCTAAGCTGCAGTTTATTTTTATGTTTCAGTTCACCGGAACACAAAAACACAAGCTGTATCTTACCCTCTGTCTGTCTCTTTAAAAAATCCCAGTTCAGCTTTATTTCTTTCACAGTTCTCACACCACATACCTAAACATTGTTTAAAAAAGTATACATATGACCATTAAAGATTTAAAATATAATTAGATACAACACAAACATAGACCCCAAGATTTCTGGAGCCTGTCCTTCTCCCAGCAGATGCACATACAATGTTGCAAACTAAGCTGACCTCAGATTAAACTTGGATTGACCAATAAACAGTCACCATTTTAATACATGTTGGCTGCTGTCTGGCTTGCAGAAAAAATAAAAAAAACACAGTTCAAACTAGGTCCTGGTAAATTTACAGGCCTTAAACTCTCCCCACATAAATAAAGTTCACTTCCTCATAACATATCCTCCAGGCAAAGAAACAGACAAAACAAACAGAAAAACATACCAATGAGTGTGTAAACAAACTTTAAGTGTCTCAAATGCACTGAGCTGTGTCTGGATTATACATATGACAAACGTACATTTATACTGCCATGTCACAACTGTAGTATGAGAGTTTCATGGTCAGCTCATCACTTAAACAGCACACTGCAGGACCCCTCGCTGAAGACTGAGTAAGTACTCACTTCTCCATTACTGTCATATGTCAGTTTAGGAGACGGTTTCCTCCCCTTCACTGAACACCTATGGGTCATTCGCTCATTTTCCACCATGTCATCTGGATTCTCACTCTCATGGGGACACTTCTTCATTTGATGCACATCAGCACTTGGATGGCCTTCAACTTCATTAACAATTACATATTGTTCTTATTCTATGGTCTGACTTCATCAAGTTCCAATAAGAAAGGTTCACCCCTCAGAGTAGTCTTCTCTGTCTAGACTGGTTAATCTTACCACATTCCCCATATTCATCTTCTTCCTCAAGATCATCTTTGGGGGGTGAAATACTGCCCCAATGGCAGAGTGTGCTTCCTCTTCAACATTTAACAGGCCCATCCCCATTTTCTGTACAAGGAGACAATTAAAATCCTGTTAGCTACTTTTAAAATGTGTTACCCTACCCTGTGATTATATCAGGCCTCATCTACCCTGTCAGTAGTGGTGCTATTTGATTAGCACCTTGTAGCTTACATCTCATTTGGAAGACATAACAGAAATGAAACTTCTGTGGAAGCTGAGATCTCCTGGTTTGACCAAAAACATGCAAGTTGTCATACAAAGACCATACAAAGTCTGTCATACAAAGATCTCGTATCAGTACCAACTGTTTACTGGCCTAAATGCATCTGCTCTCTGCCTATTGATTATTTGTTCATCAAACCTATTAAAACATGAATATTCTCTACACTTTTTTCCCTCACTTGCTGAAATGTATTTCCACTTGCAATGGTTTGTAAGCCTTCATTTTAAGCCTTAGATATGCTGAAGGAAAATGGCAGCAGGGCAGGACCTTGCGGTCATTCGTCTGCTCGTCCCTGTCAACAGAATCATCCCACAGACCGCTCCCACAAGTATCCAGGGCCCCGCCACTGCCCACACGCAGGTTTCCATGGCAGAGTGCAGGACAAGCAGCCGAGCTCTCCCCGGCTCCAGAGAGGAGCGCTGAAGCAAAGCTGCCACACTCGTCACTGCTCCACAGCCTTACGCGATAGAGCGGGGGCCTCTGCCCAACAGGAAAAGCCAAATTTGGACCAGGGCATGTGCAATTAAAGGCCCCTCAAACCATGTCAGAAGGTCTTAGAAATAAGCAGCTGTTCGTCTGCTTTCCTGTTTAGTCTGTCATCCAGCTGCAAAAATAAAACAGCCACAACTAGGTGAATTAGTGTCAAAGCCTCTAAACCTGTAATCTTGGGAGACAGGGGGGAAAAAGAAAGAACAAGTTTGCTGACACTTACGAATTTCATCCTGCCCGGTCCGACTCTTGCTCCAGGCCCCGTCCATCAGTCTGTGAGAAGACAGTGGAACACAGTCAGAGCGGTAGTGTTGTGCTGAATGCTTTTACTGAATTACAGATATCAGCATGAATGCCTCAGTATACCTCCGAGGAAGAACGCTGGGGCAAACACAGACTTGCACTGAGGCAGAATGAACTCTGAATACCCTCCACTAAGACATAAGCAACACGCAACAAGTGCCTGCAGGCCTCAGGCACATTCAAGGTGAAACAGTGAGCCATGGACCCAATCACATGCTTGTCATCATAGCCACCTAGTCATGAGACACACCAGTTACACACTGGGAGACTTCCACAGAGAACAGAATGGCCTTTTCTTGACACCAAGAGTGAAAAATGCAATAGTCAATGCAAATGGATTTTGTCCTAAAGTAATTCAGTCTGGGAAAAAAAATGAATAGAGCCATTCAAAAATGGCTTGTTCATTGTAAACATTAGGGCTGCTGTTATAGTGCATCTGTACATAGTATTACAATCAAAAGGGGCTTTCTTCTTAGAATAAAGAACACTGGTCAATTAGGACACTATCAGACCAAGCCACTGTGACCAATCCTGAATGCTGTAGAGCACACTGGATAGGGTGGCTCTAACACTGAACATCCCAGGATAGCTTCTCATTGTGGTTAGTTTGGCTTGCATATGAAGCATTTTGAGAAGATGCCGTTCTCCAAATTCCCATGGGCCTCCATGGTCTTAAGCCAATGGGAACGACAAACACTGCACAGTGTCGTTGGAGGTCAAAACAAATTTGGAGGAACTCCGCACTTGCAACACACTGCATTCCCAGATTTCTGCACTACAGAAATACACACAGCATTTTTGTGGGGCAAACAGAGTAACATCCATAGGAAAACAAAGATTTGTCTTCTCTGAAGTTCACCCAAGACACTGTGGTGGGCATTATATATTCTCCACTCTTTGGTTGGGTTTGCTTGGCTTGGGACCCCGCTGCGGGAACGCAAGCTCATTTTAAAATGGAGGGCATGTCTCTGCCATGGAGCTGCTTCAAAGCAGCACTGTTAACCATACTGGCACAGCACAGACAGGAGAGGAGAAGCTGCAGCCTTCTTTGCCACACTCAACTCATGATATCACTCCACTGATCACAGCAGAATCACAGACAAATGCAAAAAACACCTTGCTGCAATCCACTGAAAAAGAGTCATGTTTTAGTTTATTCCACACCCTACTTTGGAGGACAAGCTTATTTTGTGTGGATTTTTTAAGAAAATAAGTTTGTACTGTATCATTTCAGACTATCAATATCAGACAAATGTTGCTTGGACACTTTTCTTACACGGTATATAAATAATATGGATTTTAGCCAAAAATGATAGATATAATAACAAATTCCCATTTTTATATTTACACAGTTTCATTGATACTATGTGTTTAAGCATATGACATACTGAATTTTAACGGCTGACCCCAACAGGAGCACAGGAATCACAGGATCAGCATCAAAGATCTGACTGAATATTGATGAGCGACCTAATCATTGTGCTGCGGTCGCCATTTTAAGCTGGAAGCATTTTTATGACTCAAGGTGCTTGGGGAGATGTGGTACGGCATTGGTAGGCTTTGCTTTGGCCCCTCATTGTCACTCAAACTGAAGAATTATACTTCTCACCAGAAAAACAATTTTCCAGGTCAGTTAGCCAATCACCTCCTCGTGGCAGAGAGCGGGAGTAAGGGGGGAGCATTCTTTTCATTGCACATTGCCAATAAAACAAACCATTAGGGGGGAAGAATGACCTTTTTGTACAATAAAACATGCAAAAATCTACAAAAACCAAAATGACATGTCATCAAACGCAAGGACTCCTGCAATATCAGCTCACTGTTTCCAAACTGACAGAAGCCTTGAAAAGGATACCATGCAGGTACATAAATCTCACAAACGCACAAAACACAATTTAGACGGTATTACTTTCAAATGTGAACAGCGTCACCATATTGACTTTTCCAGAATTTGCAAAGTTCACCGCTGCCTTGAAAGCAAAACTAACTCCTTTATTCAAATATGCAACACAATCCTTTTAATTAAATGTACAATGCTATGTTTAACCAGATTTGCAATACTGATAAATAGCTATATATAATGTTAATATATGATTTCTTTATTACTGGATTAGCAGTGCAGTCTGCATTCATTTCCACACACCTGAGCGCAGCATGGCATGTCTATACCTAAAGCTGGAAACACCACCTGAATGTCCCCATCACAAGAGTCAAGATTTGATCTTGCATCTCTTTAACTTGTAGATACTATAAATTGGTTTGATCATTTTGACCAAATTGGTATCAATTCCTACTAAACTGAGAATAAAATGTAACATTTTGTGGATATATGTGATTCATGAGTACTTTCAACCAGTTTGAGGTAAAAAACTAATGAATCCGAGGGTACAGTTTCATGGGGAGAAGACCACTGAGCCTGAATTACGGGTGGTCCCCATCAGGGCCTCTGTACTAATGATGCCAGTGTTCATTTTTTAACGCTGTGAATCGAATATCTCCCCACTCAGTGTTCTGCTAAGACAACACTATGTGTATTTACTAGTCTTCCTGTACACCCATCGTAAACCCCAGTGATATCATTAGCGCAGAAGAGCTCCATCACACTCGGGACAGCCAATAGGAACTTCCTCTTTTGAAATTCAGTGGAGGTGAAAGGTCACAGAGAGGATATTCCAGCATGAATCCAGGCTTGCTGCTCTGCATGTGCTGTGCATGTAAATTAACGAGATATCAAATCTCAATACCTAAGATATGGCACACGCATATGAGGATATATTACATTCATTTGAAAGTTATAGCGACATATTCTGTCACTGTATTTACATCAGACTGTTTTTGTCGGCTTTTCCCATCGACAGCCTTTTTTCCAGATATGATTTTTATTTATATATACTTCCCAAGTATTCTGTCCGACAGCACAGAACATTAGTACAACATTTCTGCTTCACTCCTCATAGCATTTCTATAAATACTGCTCATATGACAGGAAAATAGGACCAGTCGTTCATCCTAGAAATGATGATTATACCAGTAACGAAGAGGATTGAAATCTGACTAAATCTAGGCACTCACTAACCTTAACAATTGTTGTAGAAACTGCTGCACGTTACTTGAAACATATTAATATACTATGAAGGATGACCATTCCTAACATAATAAAAATATCTAACTAAATAACTCAAAGCTTTTGCATTAACACAGGTTAATCATAGCAAATTCTCTATTAATTTAAATTAATGCAATTAACCACGTTTTAGCCAAGAGAGGACCAGCAATGCTCTTTACATAAATAATTTCCTTTCATGAAAAAATGTTTCTCCTATCAATCTGACAGACAAGACAATTATTTCCACCCAAGCAACTTTCATGCCAGTTCCCAGAGTGTTTTTGCATCACGGAAAATGCTTGTGAAGGCATGGCAGAGGAGCCCTGCTGGATCGCCAGGAGCATGGCCTATCTCACTGGGCACATCTGAGAGGTCAGGGTCTGTTTCTGCAGTGAAACAATGTCAAACGGGAAACAGACAACAGCGTGTGGCATACACTGCAGAGTGTGCATTTTTGTGACTGCAAAGTATACCAGTATGCAATAGCACAGAGTTAACAACCTCCTTTTTGATTTGATAACACAATAATTCAATGATCGGCTCATGGAGATTAAAACAAGTAGACCCAGTATTTAATTGTGCGATTGTCTTGAGGAATAGACTACATGATGTGCGCACCACTGACACTCCAGGGAGACAGACAGACCTGACTAGAAGGTTGTCATTGGCTGAGAGGATATATACACTTCTTATAGCTTAATCAATTATCAAAATCGAATATACACGATACATACAGAAATACTGGATGGATTTTATATTGAAATATTTATACATAATACTACAAATGCTTCATTAAGAGCTAGCTTGTAGCAAATAATGGAACTGTGATTAATCATATTTTAAATACCGGATTTGATAAACTCAATTTTTTCAATAATTTTTTAAAAATTTCAGTCAAATTTGTATCATTTGACAGATAAACGTACAACACTATGAACAAAATAACAATGATTTGGTTTTGCTTTTACAAATTTTATTCAATTCCTTTCTAAATCACTGCACAATATATTTGTCTTTACTAATAAATTTTCAGAGTAGTGTGCAGGAGCACAAGAATTGTCGTAGGCTTCATTTGCATATTCCGTAGGGTTCCCCAGTTGACAGCAAAACTAAATTTCACAACCATATGAAGCAACATATGCTTCACACTGCATGTGAAAGCCTCACAGCCCTCTCACTCAAGACCGAGGCTCAGGATCTCTGCTCAGAGGTGAAACTTTTCTCTGCATGGTAAGCAGGTCCCTTCCCTCCTCAGAGTGTGCATGAGGTGCCATCTCAGCATGGCTGGCTCCATAATGCAAAGCTGCTGGGTCTAGGATGTGATGTCACTGTTCTGGAATGCAGTGGTGTGCTCACCACAGCGCTAGCTGACCTGAGCTGACAGACAGACATTCAGATAGTCGGGCCTAAACAGCATGTGTTGGTCCCACTCGGAGAGGGCTTATGGAGCGGCGTGGTCCCACACAGTGGAGCAGCCTGGCTGGACAGCGGTGAACAAACCATGGTGTGCACTACATTCACAGGGAGGCTGGAGCTCAAACTAAAATTTTATTTGTGTAAAAGGTGACATCACTGCTTCCATGTTTAATGAAAATCTACAAATGTATTTTCCACTGAGCACAGCTTGGAAATGTTAGAAACCAGCACACAGGATTAAGGGCTTAGTATTGGCAGGACAAAAAAAGGAATGCATCCTAGTCATACCGTGACTCAACTGCTGCAAATGTGAATATTGAGCTTAATCTACAGGCCAATACCAAATCACTGCAGATATGAATATTGAGCTCAATCTGCAGTCCAATACCAAATCACTGCAGATATGAATATTGAGGTTAATCTGCAGGCCAATACCAAATCACTGCAGATATGAATACTGAGCTTAATCTACAGGCCGATGCCAGATCACTGCAGATATGAATATTGAGCTTAATCTACAGGCCGATGCAAAATCACTGCAGATATGAATATTGAGCTTAATCTGCAGGCCAATACCAAATCACTGCAGACATGAATATTGAGCTTAATCTGCAGGCCAATACCAAATCACTGCAGATATGAATATTGAGCTTAATCTACAGGCCGATGCCAGATCACTGCAGATATGAATATTTAGCTTAATCTGCAGGCCAATACCAAATCACTGCAGATATGAATATTGAGCTTAATCTGCAGGTCGATGCCAGATCACTGCAGATATGAATATTGAGCTTAATCTACAGGCCGATGCAAAATCACTGCAGATATGAATATTGAGCTTAATCTACAGGCCGATGCCAGATCACTGCAGATATGAATATTGAGCTTAATCTGCAGGCCAATACGAAATCACTGCAGATAGAATATTGAGCTTAATATACAGGCCAATACCAAATCACTGCAGACATGAATATTGAGCTTAATCTACAGGCCGATGCCAGATCACTGCAGATATGAATATTGAGCTTAATCTACAGGCCGATACCAAATCACTGCAGATATGAATATTGAGCTTAATCTACAGGCCGATACCAAATCACTGCAGATATGAATATTGAGCTTAATCTACAGGCCGATGCCAAATCACTGCAGATATGAATATTGAGCTTAATCTACAGGCCGATGCAAAATCACTGCAGATATGAATATTGAGCTTAATCTACAGGCCGATGCCAGATCACTGCAGATATGAATATTGAGCTTAATCTACAGGCCGATGCCAGATCACTGCAGATATGAATATTGAGCTTAATCTACAGGCCGATGCCAGATCACTGCAGATATGAATATTGAGCTTAATCTACAGGCCAATACCAAATCACTGCAGATATGAATATTGAGCTTAATCTGCAGGCAAATACCAAATCACTGCAGATATGAATATTGAGCTTAATCTACAGGCCGATGCCAGATCACTGCAGATATGAATATTGAGCTTAATCTACAGGCCGATGCAAAATCACTGCAGATATGAATATTGAGCTTAATCTACAGGCCGATGCAAAATCACTGCAGATATGAATATTGAGCTTAATCTACAGGCCAATACCAAATCACTGCAGATATGAATATTGAGCTTAATCTACAGGCCGATGCCAGATCACTGCAGATATGAATATTGAGGTTAATCTGCAGGCCAATACCAAATCACTGCAGATATGAATATTGAGCTTAATCTACAGGCCAATACCAAATCACTGCAGATATGAATATTGAGCTTAATCTACAGGCCAATACCAAATCACTGCAGATATGAATATTGAGCTCAATCTGCAGTCCAATACCAAATCACTGCAGATATGAATATTGAGCTTAATCTACAGGTCGATGCCAGATCACTGCAGATATGAATATTGAGCTTAATCTACAGGCCGATGCCAGATCACTGCAGATATGAATATTGAGCTTAATCTACAGGTCGATGCCAGATCACTGCAGATATGAATATTGAGCTTAATCTACAGGCCGATGCCAGATCACTGCAGATATGAATATTGAGCTTAATCTGCAGGCCAATACCAAATCACTGCAGATATGAATATTGAGCTTAATCTACAGGCCGATGCCAGATCACTGCAGATATGAATATTGAGCTTAATCTACAGGCCGATGCCAGATCACTGCAGATATGAATATTGAGCTTAATCTGCAGGCCAATACCAAATCACTGCAGATATGAATATTGAGCTTAATCTGCAGGCAAATACCAAATCACTGCAGATATGAATATTGAGCTTAATCTACAGGCCGATGCCAGATCACTGCAGATATGAATATTGAGCTTAATCTACAGGCCGATGCAAAATCACTGCAGATATGAATATTGAGCTTAATCTACAGGCCGATGCAAAATCACTGCAGATATGAATATTGAGCTTAATCTACAGGCCGATGCCAGATCACTGCAGATATGAATATTGAGCTTAATCTACAGGCCGATGCCAGATCACTGCAGATATGAATATTGAGCTTAATCTACAGGCCAATACCAAATCACTGCAGATATGAATATTGAGCTTAATCTACAGGCCGATGCCAGATCACTGCAGATATGAATATTGAGCTTAATCTACAGGCCGACGCCAGATCACTGCAGATATGAATATTGAGCTTAATCTACAGGCCGATGCCAGATCACTGCAGATATGAATATTGAGCTTAATCTACAGGCCGATGCCAGATCACTGCAGATATGAATATTGAGCTTAATCTACAGGCCGATGCCAGATCACTGCAGATATGAATATTGAGCTTAATCTACAGGCCGATGCCAGATCACTGCAGATATGAATATTGAGCTTAATCTACAGGCCGATGCCAGATCACTGCAGATATGAATATTGAGCTTAATCTACAGGCCAATACCAAATCACTGCAGATATGAATATTGAGCTTAATCTACAGGCCAATACCAGATCACTGCAGATATGAATATTTAGCTTAATCTGCAGGCCAATACCAAATCACTGCAGATATGAATATTGAGCTCAATCTGCAGTCCAATACCAAATCACTGCAGATATGAATATTGAGCTTAATCTACAGGCCAATACCAAATCACTGCAGATATGAATATTGAGCTTAATCTACAGGCCGATGCAAAATCACTGCAGATATGAATATTGAGCTTAATCTACAGGCCGACGCCAGATCACTGCAGATATGAATATTGAGCTTAATCTACAGGCCGATGCCAGATCACTGCAGATATGAATATTGAGCTTAATCTACAGGCCGATGCCAGATCACTGCAGATATGAATATTTAGCTTAATCTGCAGGCCAATACCAAATCACTGCAGATATGAATATTGAGCTCAATCTGCAGTCCAATACCAAATCACTGCAGATATGAATATTGAGCTTAATCTACAGGCCAATACCAAATCACTGCAGATATGAATATTGAGCTTAATCTACAGGCCGATGCAAAATCACTGCAGATATGAATATTGAGCTTAATCTACAGGCCGATGCCAGATCACTGCAGATATGAATATTGAGCTTAATCTACAGGCCGATGCCAGATCACTGCAGATATGAATATTGAGCTTAATCTACAGGCCAATACCAAATCACTGCAGATATGAATATTGAGCTTAATCTGCAGGCAAATACCAAATCACTGCAGATATGAATATTGAGCTTAATCTACAGGCCGATGCCAGATCACTGCAGATATGAATATTGAGCTTAATCTACAGGCCGATGCAAAATCACTGCAGATATGAATATTGAGCTTAATCTACAGGCCGATGCCAGATCACTGCAGATATGAATATTGAGCTTAATCTGCAGGCCAATACCAAATCACTGCAGATATGAATATTGAGCTTAATCTACAGGCCGATGCCAGATCACTGCAGATATGAATATTGAGCTTAATCTACAGGTCGATGCCAGATCACTGCAGATATGAATATTGAGCTTAATCTACAGGCCAATACCAAATTACTGCAAATATGAATATTGAGCTTAATCTACAGGTCGATGCCAGATCACTGCAGATATGAATATTGAGCTTAATCTACAGGCCGATGCCAGATCACTGCAGATATGAATATTGAGCTTAATCTACAGGCCGATGCAAAATCACTGCAGATATGAATATTGAGCTTAATCTACAGGCCGATGCCAGATCACTGCAGATATGAATATTTAGCTTAATCTACAGGCCGATGCCAGATCACTGCAGATATGAATATTGAGCTTAATCTGCAGTCCAATACCAAATCACTGCAGATATGAATATTGAGCTTAATCTACAGGCCGATGCCAGATCACTGCAGATATGAATATTGAGCTTAATCTACAGGCCGATGCAAAATCACTGCAGATATGAATATTGAGCTTAATCTACAGGCCGATGCCAGATCACTGCAGATATGAATATTGAGCTCAATCTACAGGCCAATACCAAATCACTGCAGATATGAATATTTAGCTTAATCTACAGGCCAATACCAAATCACTGCAGATATGAATATTGAGCTTAATCTACAGGCCGATGCAAAATCACTGCAGATATGAATATTGAGCTTAATCTACAGGCCGATGCCAGATCACTGCAGATATGAATATTGAGCTCAATCTACAGGCCAATACCAAATCACTGCAGATATGAATATTTAGCTTAATCTACAGGCCAATACCAAATCACTGCAGATATGAATATTGAGCTTAATCTACAGGCCAATACCAAATCACCGCAGATATGAATATCAGTTCTATTCGAAAAAAGATCCATGAACTTAAATAAATAAATTAAGCAATAATATTTGTGCCTGAGTTGCCACACATATTTTTTTAAACAAAAATAATTCTTAATCACAATTTTACATTGCCATAGAATTGCAAAGCAACAATATAGATAATGAATCTATTTATAAACAGCTAAACTATTGGTTACACAGTTTTTTACAGAAATGAAAAAAGAGCCTCTGTTGTACATTTTGTTTATAAATTGAGGGCTGGAACAGGCCAGCGCCTCAGTCTTCAGCTCTACTATGGATACCATGGATGGGATGGATGGTGCATCTCAGGTGCCACAGCTGCTTTTGTGCAGTTGGCCTGGTCATTAACCTGGGCTTGGGTTTGTTGTGACTTGGGAATATCATTTAATTTTCCAAGAAAGAAAAGAAAAGAATATTTTTTCTGATTAATATAATATTTACATAAACTTGTATCCATAGGTGTATGTAAATATTAAACCATATCTAGCCTAAATGTTCCTTCTTCAATGATCATGTCCATCAAGCTATCATCCAAAACACACAAAAGGTATGGTGTATTAATGACCACAGTAAATACCCTGAATCAAATACTTAATCAGGTCCTGATTTCATGAACCTGGCAGTCCATAGAAAAAAATCTGTGTGTTAAAAAACTGTGAGCGTTCATCTGAATGACGGCTACGTGAGAGCTCCACTGTGGCTGCCATCTTTCCACCTGCAGGAATGCCACCATATCCAAAACAAGAGCTTCCTGCAGGCATAGAGACTTCCTGTAACTGTCCTTCATAAAGTATTCACTCGCCCACTGGTATCAGCACTACCTGTCCACTCAAAATTAGTCTCCATCATTCAGGCGCCTGCATGTGCAACATCACATTATCCATTAGTCATTGTTTAGAATGACAGTTTAACACCACCATAGTACATTGGGAGCCTGAACTTAAGTCCTTCTCATATACCCTTTACTGTAGAATGGCAGTGTTACAGTACCGGTGGGATGGGGCCCCAGGAAATGCAGGCCAGTAATGGGGAGATTACACATTAGAGCATGCTCAGTTCCGATCGTGCATGTCTCAGGAAATTTGGGCTCTGCTTTTAATGCTTCCCTATGCGGCTCACACTAAATAGCCCCATGTGGGAAAAATAGGACAGTGCCGATTTCATAGACCGCTCACTCTATTCTCCTCTCCTGAAATTGAAGTGCTAAACTGCATGCGGCTCTGCGACATGTTTACCCAGACCAATTTGCGCGGGGGGAGAGAAGAGAGACGTCTGCGAATTATCATCGTTATGAGATTCTGGGGGACTGTCATCTGCAGATGAAAGTGCGAGAGTATCTGCAGAGTAAGCAAAAAAAAAAAAAGGAGAGGGGAAGCAGGACTGGTTGGAGGCTAATCCTGTCAGATAGCCAGAAGCACAGGGACGCTACACAGCTGACAGCAGATTTAGCATATTAAGGGATACTTTCATGCTCCACAAGCGCGCAAGAGGCTCTGCCGTAATTACGACGGTCAGTGCAGCTCAAAAGAACAGAAGGGTCCGGGTTTCTGTTTCGCTTTCCAGCTAAGTTAATTAGTGCATTCATCTTGGCCTGGCGGTGGTAACGGCTGCAGTACATACTGGTAGCCGCCCCCATGGCCCGGCTGTTTCGGCCCGCGCTCTGATCTAAATGCAGGCCTTTCATCCAGGGATGTAATTTAAGAAAGTATTGCTCGCTCGCTCCTTCAGTAGATGGACAAAGTCTCAGATGATTGCAAGAAAGCTCTTCATAGCTGCCACAAAACCCCCAAGGCTCCAACGGTTATGCTGTATCACTCATCCCTTTTGGTTTCTGACCCTGTCTCTGTCTCCATCTGTATCACTCATCCCTTTTGGTCTCTCCCCCCAACCCTCCAAACCTGTCTCTGTCTCCATCTGTATCACTCATCCCTTTTGGTCTCTGACCCTGTCTCTGTCTCCATCTGTATCACTCATCCCTTTTGGTCTCTGACCCTGTCTCTGTCTCCATCTGTATCACTCATCCCTTTTGGTCTCTGACCCTGTCTCTGTCTCCATCTGTATCAACTCATCCCTTTTGGTCTCTGACCCTGTCTCTGTCTCCATCTGTATCACTCATCCCTTTTGGTCTCTCCCCCCAACCCTCCAAACCTGTCTCTGTCTCCATCTGTATCACTCATCCCTTTTGGTCTCTGACCCTGTCTCTGTCTCCATCTGTATCATTCATCCCTTTTGGTCTCTGACCCTGTCTCTGTCTCCATCTGTATCACTCATCCCTTTTGGTCTCTGACTTTGTCTCCATCTGTATCACTCATCCCTTTTGGTCTCTGACTCTGTCTCTGTCTCCATCCCTTGTTTCTGCTATGGAGTCTGAGAGCGTTGACCCAGGAAGACAGCACGGTCCAGCTGTCAGGTTCCTGTTTGAAGGTACAAGGTGAGAGACATGATTAGCTAAAGCAACATGAGCAAGATTACCATAATCTTTTCCACACAGATTCCAAGAGTCATACACAAACAAAACTGCAGTTAGGCCTAGACTCTACCAACTGTACTCTGCCCCATTTCATGCTGATTTTTACAAAAAATTAATTTATTTGTTTTTGAATGTACTTCTTTGGGCAATTTTAAACCGGGGAAGAAAAAATAGACAGCCTTCCACAACCACACAGCTCAAGCAGAGCGGGGGAGGCATGCACATTCCTCCAACAGACTCAGGAACCTCATGACCTCTGTTACTCATGGCAAACCACTCTCCGCTCTGCAAACCAAAACCATGCCAAAACCATGCCAAAACCAAAATGGAGGCACCAGACAATCTCCTCACACAGCCATTATTACCAGTGAAATTATTACACTTTAAAATTGACATTTTTCATTCTATAAATATATATCTTACACTGCAATGCCATCTCTTATGAATCCAATCATGTCAGTTTGAGAAGTTTACATAAGCTTTTATTCTTTATAACCCATTTAAAGAACATATCAGTACCAGGCATGTGCACATTTCTGATACATGTGTAGGTCCTCTGTTTCAATCCAGCACCTAGAAATCTACTTAAAAGGAATGAGGTGTGGCAAAAAAAAGTTTTTGTTTATTCCTCTTCATTGCTTGCTGCGCAGAAACTTAACAGACTCTGGCAAACAAACATGGCCATGTCGCACTACATATTTTACTTTCAGGTTCAAACAAGCCCCCTATCTCATCTCAGGTATGAATATATGGAGTACTGGCAAAGAGCATATTTCACATTCTGTCCCGAAGTGAACATTAAAGTCACTACTCTGGGGCTCTGTTTTCCCTTCTCTGTCAAGTAATTACAAACAAGGCGTAAATATCGCTGCCCAGATAAAACCCTTCTGCACCGATGACCTGTAAGAGCACCTACAATTCTGTCGTCATACAGTATTAAAGCCAGCCTGAACATATACACACATACACACTCACATGCACGCCCCCATGCACCCACCCACGCACACACACACACACACACACTTTATAAGGTAACAATTTGAATCAAGTTAAGATAATCCAATCATTATGAGTTCAGAATGGTCCACCAAAAGTTAATTTCTACAACTCCAGCAGTGTTCTCATACGTAAAAGGAGCCCATTGGGCTTTTTGTCTCATTTTTTCCAGAGTGGGCTGACCCCAGTGGTAAGTGTGTGCCCGGTCCAGATTCAGTACACTTTCCTTTAAATAAAAACCACTGCAAAGACACGCAAAGACTGATGCTGCATGTGACCTTATTCGCAGTCATCGTATGGAAGGTGCACCTCAGGAAGCCCACCACAGTACACCTGTCTGTACTCACTACAGGCAAGTCACCCAATCATATCACGTCCACACCAACACCATCACCCAATCATATCACACCCACACCAACACCATCACCCAATCATATCACACCCACACCAACACCATCACCCAATCATATCACGTCCACACCAACACCATCACCCAATCATATCACGTCCACACCAACACCATCACCCAATCATATCACACCCACACCAACACCATCACCCAATCATATCACACCCACACCAACACCATCACCCAATCATATCACGTCCACACCAACACCATCACCCAATCATATCACGTCCACACCAACACCATCACCCAATCATATCACGTCCACACCAACACCATCACCCAATCATATCACACCCACACCAACACCATGACCCAATCATATCACACCCACACCAACACCATGACCCAATCATATCACACCCACACCAACACCATCACCCAATCATATCACATCCACACCAACACCATCACCCAATCATATCACACCCACACCAACACCATCACCCAATCATATCACACCCACACCAACACCATCACCCAATCATATCACACCCACACCAACACCATCACCCAATCATATCACACCCACACCAACACCATGACCCAATCATATCACGTCCACACCAACACCATGACCCAATCATATCACGTCCACACCAACACCATGACCCAATCATATCACACCCACACCAACACCATGACCCAATCATATCACACCCACACAAACACCATCACCCAATCATATCACGTCCACACCAACACCATCACCCAATCATATCACACCCACACCAACACCATCACCCAATCATATCACGTCCACACCAACACCATGACCCAATCATATCACACCCACACCAACACCATGACCCAATCATATCACACCCACACCAACACCATGACCCAATCATATCACGTCCACACCAACACCATCACCCAATCATATCACATCCACACCAACACCATCACCCAATCATATCACGTCCACACCAACACCATCACCCAATCATATCACACCCACACCAACACCATCACCCAATCATATCACGTCCACACCAACACCATCACCCAATCATATCACGTCCACACCAACACCATGACCCAATCATATCACGTCCACACCAACACCATCACCCAATCATATCACACCCACACCAACACCATCACCCAATCATATCACGTCCACACCAACACCATCACCCAATCATATCACACCCACACCAACACCATCACCCAATCATATCACACCCACACCAACACCATCACCCAATCATATCATGTCCACACCAACACCATCACCCAATCATATCACACCCACACCAACACCATCACCCAATCATATCACGTCCACACCAACACCATCACCCAATGATAGCCATGTCCACACCAACACCATGACCCAATCATATCACGTCCACACCAACACCATGACCCAATCATATCACGTCCACACCAACACCATGACCCAATCATATCACGTCCACACCAACACCATGACCCAATCATATCACGTCCACACCAACACCATGACCCAATCATATCACGTCCACACCAACACCATGACCCAATCATATCACGTCCACACCAACACCATCACCCAATCATATCACGTCCACACCAACACCATCACCCAATCATATCACGTCCACACCAACACCATGACCCAATCATATCACGCCCACACCAACACCATCACCCAATCATATCACGTCCACACCAACACCATGACCCAATGATAGCCATGTCCACACCAACACCATGACCCAATCATATCACGTCCACACCAACACCATGACCCAATCATATCACGTCCACACCAACACCATGACCCAATCATATCACGTCCACACCAACACCATGACCCAATCATATCACGTCCACACCAACACCATGACCCAATCATATCACGCCCACACCAACACCATCACCCAATCATATCACACCCACACCAACACCATGACCCAATCATATCACGTCCACACCAACACCATCACCCAATCATATCACGCCCACACCAACACCATCACCCAATCATATCACGCCCACACCAACACCATCACCCAATCATATCACACCCACACCAACACCATCACCCAATCATATCACACCCACACCAACACCATCACCCAATCATATCACGCCCACACCAACACCATCACCCAATCATATCACGTCCACACCAACACCATCACCCAATCATATCACATCCACAACAATACCATCACCCAATCATATCACACCCACACCAACACCATCACCCAATCATATCACGTCCACACCAACACCATGACCCAATGATAGCCATGTCCACACCAACACCATGACCCAATCATATCACGTCCACACCAACACCATGACCCAATCATATCACGTCCACACCAACACCATGACCCAATCATATCACGTCCACACTAACACCATCACCCAATCATATCACACCCACACCAACACCATCACCCAATCATATCACGTCCACACCAACACCATGACCCAATCATATCACATCTACACCAATACCATGACCCAATCATAGGTATGTCCACATCAACATCATGAGAATGCACATACACACACCCATATCACAAATACTGTACATATGCATTCATACACACATACATACACACCCGTATCACAAATACATATGCCTACATACATACACACACACACACACACACATACATGCACAGAGATTAATGAATAGTGAAACAGAACACATTCACTGCACAATTCATACATATTAACATGATCAAATGTCTTGGCTTTCTATTGAGGTAGGAGGTTCATATGCAGTTCAGGACAGAAAGGTTGAGAAAGTTTTAAAACAAGGGAAGGGAAGTTTGGTTCAAAGATTAAAATGGATCTGATAAGCAAATTAGAGTACAAGTTAAGGAAACCTCATTCAGCGCCAGTTTAACTGACATGGGGCCCCTGTCTGCTTGAAGGCCTTTTCTACATGCAGTAATTTTCAGTATCACCACTTCATGAAATTCTCTCTCTCAAGCTCTCCAGAGAGCAAACCCAATGACACCAAGTCAGAAGTGGAGTGCAAAGTCCATCTTGTCCATGACAGGCAGTCCTACCTTCACTGCGGTCATGACAGGCAGTCCTACCTTCACTGCGGTCACGACAGACAGTCCTACCTTCACTGCGGTCATGACAGGCAGTCCTACCTTCACTGCGGTCATGACAGGCAGTCCTACCTTCACTGCGTTCATGACAGGCAGTCCTACCTTCACTGCATTCATGACAGGCAGTCCTACCTTCACTGCGGTCATGACAGGCAGTCCTACCTTCACTGCATTAAGGACAGGCAGTCCTACCTTCACTGCATTAATGACAGGCAGTCCTACCTTCACTGTGGTCATGACAGGAAGTCCTACCTTCACTGCGGTCATGACAGGCAGTCCTACCTTCACTGCGGTCATGACAGGCAGTCCTACCTTCACTGCGTTCATGACAGGCAGTCCTACCTTCACTGCATTCATGACAGGCAGTCCTACCTTCACTGCGGTCATGACAGGCAGTCCTACCTTCACTGCATTAAGGACAGGCAGTCCTACCTTCACTGCATTAATGACAGGCAGTCCTACCTTCACTGTGGTCATGACAGGAAGTCCTACCTTCACTGTGGTCATGACAGGCAGTCCTACCTTCACTGTGGTCATGACAGGCAGTCCTACCTTCACTGCATTAATGCCAGGCAGTCCTACCTTCACTGCATTAATGCCAGGCAGTCCTACCTTCACTGCGTTCCATTTCCCTCCTTCATCACTGCAGACAGAAAGCTGCTCCAAGTATCCAGTATGTGGTGACCCCTTCCCTTCTTCATTTGAACTCCGCCCTGAAAAACAAAAAACACTGTGAGGGCCAAAATTACATTAATTAATTTCACCAACACACTGTTAGATCTTCAGAGTAGACATTTTATGACTACACTGACACACACGAGCTGACATGTTACAGCGAGCCCGGCTTATTCTGCTATCTCAGTCTGAAACCGCAGAGCCAACCAAAAGCAGAAATTATGTGAGTCAGCACTGAGCCTTTGGTAATGAAAACAGAGAGCTATTGCAGGTAGCATGGACGCACAGTGTCTGCAGGTAGCATGGACGCACAGTGTCTGCAGGTAGCATGGACGCACAGTGTCTGCAGGTAGCATGGACGCACAGTGTCTGCAGGTAGCATGGTTATGCAGTGTCTGCAGGAAGCATTGATTAAAATCCTGCCCTGCTCTCATCTAGGGTGGTCAAGGTGAATAAACACCTACCCACCTACATGGGGAACACAAAGTGGTAGGAACTGTGCACCATTGAACATGAAAATAATCAGAACTATGGCATGTAGGCATGAGTTCCAGAGGCTGGACGATAAAATAAACAAATCCTAACAAGTTGGGACAAATTTGTTTTGGCTGTGCGACTGCCTGCTCAGACGGCCTGCCACTCTGGAAGAGCGATGAGATGAAAAAGATAGTGTGGTTCAGCATAAGTCAGGGGGTCCATGTGGATGTCAGCCAGAGGAATTCTTCATCAGTGGCAGTGTAACTCTGCCTTTCTAAATGAATGAACCAACCACTTAATAAAATGTGATATATGTCACCAGACACTAGAAGCCTGCATTATATGGTATAGTGTGTAGCAAAATTTACATCACGTCATGCACAACAAGAACCACAACCTGTAAAAAAAGAAAAAAATAACATCTTATGTACTTTAATATTTCATACAGTAAGTAAACTTTCAGAAACACTGCGTGGTACTCTACATTTATGTTTGAGCACAATTTATTATGGATACAGAAACAAGGCAAAAACAAATTCTCTACATAGGTATAAAGCAGGGAGAGGCAGGGATATTTTTTCTGGCAATCTGATATACAGACAGGTCTTTTGACGAGTTCAGTGATGACAGACAAACCGATCTCGTCACCATTTTTTAAAATTATTATTTAAAAATCAATCTGAAATATATTCCCGTTTCATCTGGTACAATCAGAGAAAGTGGAGGAGTAATGCTAGACATCCTAAATTCCAAAGTTGTGCTCTTAAATGTCAATTTTTCTAAGTACAGAAAACACCTCAAACAGTACTGAATGATCAAAACCTGTCAACATGAAACCCTTATTGTCAGTCTGAAAAGCCCTGCCTTCAACCATGTTTTTCCAAAAGGCCTCATTTTAAAAAGCAACCCTTCTGGCCCAGAATTTTTCTAGTCTGTATTTTTACATTCATCCACGCATACATCTTCCTGTCTACGCTTGAGAGACGTCATGTCAATGAAAGGGGAAGCTCGTGCTACGGAAACAAAACAATGTCCAACTCCGACAAAAAAAGGGTGTATGCAAGCTTTTGTTGAATAAACAGCACGAAAAAGGACCAAAATGGCGAACTCCACCCTAATCAGTGAGGGAGCGGGAGGAAGTGTGGACTGGTGTGACACTTTCCCCGCAGAAAATTGGGATGTCTTCCAGGGGAGTCTAATTACACGTCTAGTGCTCTCGGCGCACGGGCCGGTGACAGCAGGTGAAAGCCAGGCCCTGGTTTTTGGGGGTGAATTTAGATTCGTTTTCTTCCCGAAATGTGAGCATCTATGGCGCTCAAGATACACTGGGCTTCCTCATGTGAGAGCGGTGCGAGTGTTTACAGATTCTCTCAGTCCCTGTCAATCCTCTGTCAGCGTGTCAGGTAGTTATTGTGCTGAATGGGCGCACTGGCAGCCAAGCTGATTATTTATTTAAAAACTCCCAGGAAAAAGTCCAGCATCGCTCTCTTTCCAAGGTCATCATTTTCGGGAGGGTGGCGCTACGTCGCCAGAAAGCCGCTGCGTTAGGGGACCCGTATAAATAAGTCCACATTAAAATATCTTGACAGCCACAATAAAGAATACATACACTCACAAGCAGGTACACGTGTATAGGCAGTGATTCTTAAGGTATATGAATGACATTATTTCATTTTCCTCCCTCTCCCGAAATCTATTTTCATATGGCTTTCCCACTCTCGGCCCTTTTATTGCAGAAATAAAACATCTGAACTCCAGAAACGAACCCTAATGACTAATCCCCTTGCTCTGCTCTACTTCCTTTAATGCGGCTAAAAAAGAAATGCACTTCAAGACAAAATGCACATTCTTATATATGTAATATATGTATTAGAGAGATAGATATTAGATAGATAGAGATTTGGATCCTCATTCTGAGTCATTCTTTACCGTAATTGAGAGTGGAGGTGTGCAGCCTGCAGTTGGAATATTGTAATAATAATAAACGTTTTTATATTGCTCATTTATATGGAAAATCCATACCATTGCTCTCCACAATCACAAAGCAATGAAAATATATAACACACAGATATATGTACTGTGCAATATGCAGTTTCCATTGGAAGAGGAATAGATGTATTCATCACAATGCAGTTACACTTTTAAATGAACAATAGTGTGGCATGCTCTGAAAATGAAACGGTTTATCTTCATTTTTGCAGATAGGTTTTCAGCTAGATTTCAATGCAGCTTGGAGGAGGATATTTTCTGTGGTAAGAAGTGGAATCACATATGTGCCATGACAGACAAATTGAGCAAAGAATATCTTTTTGATTTTTTTTTCTTCTTACATATTCTAAATTAACACACACACACACACACACACACACACACACACAACATTATCTAGATGGAATATATACAGCCCATTTGATTGCATAGTGATTCGGGTTTCCAATACCGTAGCAAATGCTGGACTGGCTGTTTATCGATGTCAGTCCCTGCTGTATGACCCACTGCAGTACAATATTGCATATGATCTTATAAACTTGGATCAAGTGGGTATGTCTAAATCCAGCTACACAGCAGTGTATATAAATAAAAGTGAGGCAAGACAACTTCACAGTGAAATCTAGCGAGTCATGAGGATACAGGACTGTCAATCAACTGAGAATGTAAAAAAAAATTGTCAACACAGTTGTGGTAACAAATCCTTGGATCTATCAAGACCAAATCTGACAGGGCAAAACAGGCCACATGGCAAGAAAATATTATTTACTTATTAATAAAGGAATTAATATTTATTAATAAGATGTATTTAATCAGTAAATCTCACTGAGATTGATGTCTTTTTCAAGATAAATCTGCCTGTTATATTAATCTGTGTGAGAGTGGCAAGGCCAGAGGTACCCTCAGTTATTTAGAGTGAATCGGATGAGCAGTGACATAACATGTTCTGTCTGAGATTCACAGGAACACATGGTGAAGTAGATCAAATCGGTCACAATGAGCCACTATGGTTCTAACAAGGACTCAACACCTCAGTGCATTAACTTGAGTGGGCGTCAAGTCACTGATGGGACATGGTGTAAGGCCTCAACACCAAAATTATCAAGTACACGTGCACTCAATACATTAGTCTTCAATGGTACATTGTACACGGAGATGGTTTCTGGCCCAGGTATTTTATTATATGAACCAGTCAACTGTAGTTAATCAATAATCTTCTGGCTAACAATGCACTTATTATGGTCACTGCATTCTATTCAAGTGTACAACTAACAGTACAGGGAGAAATCTTAAAATAATAACACAAAAGAGTTTTAACCTGCCTATTCTACATGGGTATTATTCACAAAAATACCATTTATTTGCATTCTGCACGAAGGGCCACCAAATAGAAGGGGTCATATTCCTACGCAGAGCAATATCTGTAAGATCTCCAGGTCACACCACAGTCAGTCAGTCCTGTGAATCTGCAAACCCCCAGCAAAGGGCCCACTACACTGATCATGGATGTCTTGTGTGTTTTTTTGAATGGTAATACCAAATATACTTTTTTCTTAACCAGTCATTCAATGTATGTTAATGATAAATTTAACCACAGGAAAATATACATTTCGGCTATTAGCCACTTTCGTAGAAAACACCTTTTGTCACAGTGTTGTTAAATACTTCAGTTTTTTCTTGTGTAAACATGAAAACAGTCTTTACAAAGGACATTTAAGGTAAAAACCTTGCTGAAGGGTGTTCTTTTCTATTCTTTATTCAATTAATTCAATTAATTATTTTCTCTAATGGCTATACACCACAATCGACATGATGCCCACATCTGCGTGTGCAGAATGCTGATGGGGAGGGTAGGGGCGGCTCTCATAGCATTTTAAACCTGGCATTTGACACCCCGTGTGAGGCTTTGACTAGAGGACATTTACATGTTAAAAAGCCACCACCACCAATGCAAAACAATCATGCTTAAAATTCATGGCAGTTAACAACTGCACAAACCATATCGCCTGATCAAAATTATGTGACATATACCTCCTTTAAAAAGTCATGTCAAAAAAATTGTAATAACCGCATGCAGCTAGGTTTGTAGGGCAGCTCACAGCTTTGCAACCACAACTGACTAAATTATAAATACTGGGATATAATACAGTAATAATTACATTCATCTCACAGATTAAAAGAAGACCCACACACAGAACAAAAAAGAGAGACAAGTTCATTGCAAGGACTAAGAAAAACCGTAGCCCTTTTGCTGAGAGAAGTATTTTTTGTGAGTTTTCCCTCTTGACAGAAGCAAGACATGACCTGCTAGCGTGTATGTATGTCACCGCTAATTTTGTGCTCTCATCTCTGGGAACGTGACGAGCTGCAGGGAGCATCAGCGCGCTCATCTCTCATGGTTATACCGCAAACCAGCTTCACAGAACATCAAGGCGCTTAGAAGCAGTAAACCGCCTGTGCTCACCGTAGCCTGCTTACCCCGTACTTCGGATTCTAGTGTATGAGGCCTTGTGGACCTGGAACAAAGTGAGACCATTATACTGATATAGATAAATGGGTTTAGAGTGTTAGATTCTGGGCCTGCGTGCTGTGGAGTAGCACATTATGACTGTGGTGCTGAATGGGTGAGCAAGCTGTTGTAGGCCTCTAAATTGTGCAAATTGTGTAAAATGTCACCGGAACAGTTGCCCTTCACAAAGGATAAAATGGCAGTGGATTTCTTGTATTAAATTTTGGTATAAAAAGGCAGAGGATTTCTTGTTGTAAATTTTGGCATAACTATACTGGCTGTTTGTAGAGCTTCATATTTGCCTAAAAAGTACTCTGATCTATAAGAAAAAAATGTATCTGAATAAGATAACTGCATCCAGACTGAAAAATAATGATGACAATCTATGAGAAAAGGAAAACAACTCCAACATATTGGGTGGAACTGAGGATAGTCTGATTTTTTTTTCACAACCATTCAATCTTTGAATATAATTAGCTATTACCGGGTACGTAAAAAAGCTTTATCCCACCCTGAGTTTAGTTCCCAGTGTTTTACTGAGTTTTTGCATTATTATTCCCTTTCTGTTTGACGGATGATTTTCCAGAGCTTTCCAAGAGTGGAGCGACACACGTTATGGAGAATGATCACTGTTTTATGATTTTTTTTTCCTCAGTCAAGTCAGTGGGTAACATGTGGGTAATGCAAGCATACCTTCTGCCTCCCTGCTCGCACAACGCAGTCCTTTTGTTGTGTTAATGATTACCCTGCAAAGAAGGGAGTTAAGAGCAACAAGATCAAACGGCAAAAAAATTGTAAACAAAAATGCGCTGCGAGGGCCACCCTGCTACCCCTGGCACCCCGTTTCAGCGCCTCGCCAGGAATAACAATCCATAATTCATCACCCGCCGTCTAGTGCACAGACACAAGTCAACGTAGCATTCATTATTCATTGGTTAACATCTCACGTGATGAATTATAAAACAAATGGGTTTTCCACCGGTATTATTTTATATATTTATTTTGTTTTTGTTTGGTGTTTTTTATTTTGGAAGAGGTGAGCAGGTAACAATATTGTTAACATAATGACTTGCTAATTAACTGTAGTAGAAGACGAGATGATAAAGCATGATTAGTACATTTCATATGGTTCTGTGTTGAGTAAGGGTAAGTTTTGGATGACTTGCTGGTAAGTATGAATGACACCTGACATATATGAAGTAATAATTCTACATTCTGCAAAACCAATCACCTTTTTTCAGATGTTGGAATGACAGACCCAGCTGTCAAAGACACAGCCCTAAGTTCTAATCACAGATATAAGTACTGTTTCCCTTGGCCCCTCTGCATGTGAACCACGATAAGGCAACTCAATATTCCAGTTTCATCCACTGAGTGAGAGCTACTGTTCCAATAAATCAGTGTATTTAAGGCACTTCTTTCAGGTTTACAAAAGCTACAAATGAGCCAAATGCTTTCAACAAACTTATAAAAAAATGTAGCAATAAGATTTTTAATGTATGTTTTCACAAAGCAGAGGCCCTAAAATATCGATAACTTGCATCGTATTATATCAACAGTGGGTGGTAAGCAGATGGCATACAGCTTTTTGCCCACAGGCCACTAGTTCAAAAGCTCTTTTATGTACTGTTTTTGTTTTTTAACACATTCTTGGTTCCACATTTTACTCTCCACCCGTTCTCAATGCCTGCTAGGAGTTATGTCACTTCTGTAAGTTACAGCACTGACAGGATTCCTATCAGACATCCTGTAACATCATCGGCCAGGTTTTTGACAGCATGCATGTCCCATGAAACACGTCCAGCCAGCAGCTGCCTGTTCTCCTCCGCAGGACTGCGCAGGAGGCCAAATGGTACTTTCTCGTGAAAACCAGCCATGTTGTATGAACAAGCCCATATTAGATTGCCAGGAGTGTAAGTAATGAGTGTAGATCTGCTGCAGGCTTCACCACTGGCCATGCAACACAAGAAATACAATTAGCTCTGCCTACACACACTCGTGTTGCCTTCATGGATGTTCTCATTTGCACAACTTGTCATATATGCAACATCTCCACTACAAGAGTGCTTTGAGACTTTGTACCTATGGGTGAGATCTCCACCTTGGATTTCCCAGTTGTATTTGCTGGAACATCACATCACACAGTGACCTGTTGTGAGAGAGCACAGATGTTGAAGTGTGCCTGTTCCAGTGTCTGCCGTTTCCTCTCACTCAGCACTTCCCCAGCTGAGCTGCGGGCATTGAGGGTGCATCAACCCTGCGGGCACCACAGTGATCAGAGAAAACCCTGCCGAATGAAACCCTGCATTCCAGGGCAAAGCTATGGTGATTTATACTCCTGGCAGACTGTGAAGCATGTCAGCACTAATACCCAGCCTGGGACCCAATCGTGCACGCTCACACTCTTTAAGGATGTATGCAGTTAAGTCAAAATGGATTTAAGCTTTTTTACACTATTCCACTTAAGAATGAAAAGAAGACACTGCAAACGACATTGGTTGCTTGTCTCCAACAATATATAAAATACTTAGACACTCATGTCATGAAAAGTCTTTCCAGATTGAACTGAATATGTCCTAAAGAGGGCTTGGGTCATAGTCCTGGTGTTTTAGCAATACATGCCACTCGACAAACAAGCAAATGGCCTGGGAGCATTGGAACTGGTCTAGCTCTAGCCAGTGAATGCCTAAATTTGCCAGTATTTTTGGCCAAAAAGTAAGGGAAGTCTGCGGAAACGTTTTCTCATTGATGGGTACAGTAGTCTGTCATCTGTACTAGACCTAATAATATAACATGCTCGTCTCCATGGAGGTTTCTGAAATGAAGGCAAATCAAGCATAACTGGATATATCAGACAAACGCAGACAGAAACCTCATCAATGCTCCGTACATCCAGCCCTGCATGATTCTGAGGATTCTTTTCTGGGGATCAGCCGAACCTTCTCACAAACATTTTAAGTAGAAACCAGGAGCATTTTTTCAGAGGATTTCCCATTTCAGCTGTATAGTAGTCAGTCTGCTTGGTTACTAAGGTTTCTTTAATGTTGTGTACAAGAGCTACTGTCGACTGATGTAGGGGTTTGAAGTCATTTATAAACATAAAACTGATTGGCTAAGATAAACTAATAGCATTGACGCAGAGATAAATACGAATCTAAAATAGCTCAATACATTTTCCTCTGCACCTGTCAAACACTGCTCCTTCTAATCTTTCTTCTGTGTAGGTGAAGTATGTACTTCCCAAATACGACGCAATCATAGTAAAAGTTTTCTCCATTTTAACCGCATGTAATGGCCCCACGTGTTGACTTAATATATCTGACATTGCTGGGAGACAGGGTACATGTAGCACAATGGTTGTAATCACATTTTAACAAGAAAGTGTTGGGGGGGGGGGGGGGGGGGATCTGTCTATTTTTAATTGTATCTAATTTAGGCATTCAAATCTATCCACCCTCTCGAGAATCTGCACATACTGGTGACCTACTTATGGAATGGAGTTTCAGAGTGATATGAAGGCATATAATCGGTGACCCCCACGTCCTACCATGAAAGTCTTCAAACAACATGGAGAGACCCAGAAAGGAAAGTCAGTATGTATGTATCAAAGTGCTAAGGAGACACTTTTCTCACCTTCTGAAAGGACACCTCCTTCTGACCTCCTGCTTTCATCAGGTGCAGAAAATATCAAATTCAGATTTTCAGGCCCAAAAGATCATATCTGTGTTTGCTGTGTTAGTGCTAAACTCCAGACTGTGCCCAGTCGGTTCTCCTAACACATGCCATTGAGCCACTGAGGCAGGCAGACAGTTCACACACTCAGATATCACACCCCTTGACATTGGTCATCTTGGTCACTTTTGAGTTAGAAGGGTCACTATATGATTGCAGTATTGATTTAAACAGGAGCAACAACTGTTGAGGAGTGAATTGAGGTCACAAAGTGGTTTCATAGCTCTATATTCCATGCTGTGTTGATATGTGAACAGAGTTATGGCCAATAACTCATAAGGGAAACCGAGTAACTGCCAACCGTTGGAGAAAAACACAGTAAAGCAGTCAGCTGACTGAAGGCTACATCATGATGTATTTAACTTAAAACGGATCCCCACAGCTTCTGCTCGACAGAGACAAAGTTTAGCTGAGAACATTTGGGATTTTACAAAAAAGACATCCCAACATCCCTGTTGAGTTCTGGTCACAGGGAGAGGGGATGGGGGGTGGGCGAAAGATTGGTGTTTGGATCTGAGTCGAGCGTTGGAGACCTAGTGACAAGCTAATTTATGTCTGAAAAGGGAGACCGCAGTGCCTTTCTGAGCGTCGCACTGGAGAAGCTCCCTAATTGTGCGAGAGCTGGAACGCGGAATTGGATTGAGCTCCTGGGACCTCTTTTTCCCAGGACCGCAGAAGCTGAGAACCGCCATGAAGAGGAAAAAAAAACAGACAAAATGCTGCTTGGCCTTCGCAACAGTTTTTATCTGGCTCCCACATTTGCTTGCCAAGGCGAGGGAACATTGACTATAACGGCCTTCTGCCATCTTTAGGCCAAAAAAACATTTTTTTTCTAAATGTGGCAGGCACAATCTCCCATCAGCAGACCCTCCTCCCGAATGCTAAATTCAGAGTCTGGATGCAGCAATTAGCGGTTACATGAATGCTCCCGGCACATTCATTGAGGAATCATGGCAAGAAGACCTTATTTCATTAGCCTCTTAATTGCCGATCTATCACTATAGGGGACATGGGCTAGGGGCTCGAAACATGACCCATAAACCAAAGAGGATGTGAATTTCCTGCCTTCGAAACAGGAAGCGCTGTTTTAGCCCCACCCATTGACTTCCTGTAAATTCCACACCTGTATCAGTATGGGCAAAGCCCTTGCCTCGATGCTGTCAACATTTTGTACCTTTCTGATATGATAAGAAATGTTTTACGGGAGGTTTTTAGCCAAAATCCTTATTTTACCCAGTGTCTCATAGTAGGAGGATTACAGCCAGACAAAGGCACAGCATATAGGCTCTTCATTACCACTCCTTCAAATGGCTGTGCGTACGCCACCATCTGAATCAGTGAGAACCCGAGAGCACGAGTGCATCAGCAATCAGCAGGGTCTCAGGAGAGCAGGGGTCACTTTCGAAGAGGAAATGCACTGGAAATTCAGGGAACTCATGTGACCCCCTACAACATCCTCTCAATCTCTGTACATATAGATTAGACCACCTCTGACCTGGCTGGGTTGGGACCCCCAGGTCAATGCGGAGGACGTGTGGTCCCCTTGCTGTTATGTCCAATATTGAATTATGCTGATCGTTTAACGCTTTCAAACATGCCTCTCTTGGGTCTACATCCCATGCGGCCTCCACAGTAGTGATCGCGCAAGCGATATTGCTGTAAGAACCCTGAGTATGTAAAACCTATCACTTTTTAAATGCTCTTCATAGAGGGATTTCTGCTTTGTCCACTGGGTACATTGCAGGGTATGGAAATGTTTACAGACAATTGCTATTCATTATTCCAGCGAATCACACTGCCTTGGCTGGGAATGCAGTCTAAGCAAATAACAGGTTTATGTAGCAAACTGCAAGCCCATTCGTTATTTTTCATTGTATGGCGGAAGACGGTGGCACCATAAACTCATCTTGCACAATTGATATCTGACAGATGCAAAGCTCTTGTGTTGTTTAGTGGGAGAAATGACAGGGAGTGAAAGGAAAACTAGGGTTGATTGGGTTAAATTGAAAAGTGCTGACTGCAGATTAGCTACTCTGGTGCAAGCCGTCCTCCAGAAGGAGGAGGGGTCATCTGAGGTAATCACTGTCACTACAGGCTCCACTTGTTGGTTTTGCACCGAAGGCAATGACACACATAGCCTGAGCTCAGTAGAAATGACACACATAGCCTGCGCTCAGTGGAAATGACACACATAGCCTGCGCTCAGTAAGGATGACACACATAGCCTGCGCTCAGTGGAAATGACACACATAGCCTGCGCTCAGTGGCAATGACACACATAGCCTGCGCTCAGTAGAAATGACACACATAGCCTGCGCTCAGTAGAAATGACACACATAGCCTGCGCTCAGTAGAAATGACACACATAGCCTGCGCTCAGTAGAAATGAAACGCATAGCCTGCACTCAGTGGTAATGACACGCATAGCCCTTGCTCAGTGGAAATGACACACATAGCCGCGCTCAGTAAGAATGACACACATAGCCTGCCCTCAGTAGAAATGACACACATAGCCTGCGCTCAGTAGAAATGACACACATAGCCTGCACTCAGTAGAAATGACACACATAGCCTGCGCTCAGTAGAAATGACACACATAGCCTGCGCTCAGTAGAAATGAAACGCATAGCCTGCACTCAGTGGTAATGACACGCATAGCCCTTGCTCAGTGGAAATGACACACATAGCCTGCGCTCAGTAAGAATGACACACATTGCCTGCCCTCAGTAGAAATGACATGCATAGCCTGCGCTCAGTGGAAATGGCACACATAGCTTGGCTGCATGGAGCACAGGGTCTTCAGATGCACAGTAACCTGGCTGTGTGGAGAGCGCTGGGTATTCAGACGCACAGTAACCTGGCTATGTGGAGAGCACAGGGTCTTCAGACGCACAATAACCTGGCTGTGTGGAGAGCGCTGGGTCTTAACACACACAGTAACCTGGCTGTGTGGGGAGCACAGGGTCTTCAGACGCACAGTAACCTGGCTGTGTGGGGAGCACAGGGTCTTCAGACGCACAGTAACCTGGCTGTGTGGAGAACGCTGGGTCTTCAGACGCACAGTAACCTGGCTGTGTGGAGAGCACAGGGTCTTCAGACGCACAGTAACCTGGCTGTGTGGAGAGCGCTGGGTCTTCACACACACAATAACCTGGCTGTGTGGAGAGCACAGGGTCTTCAGACGCACAGTAACCTGGCTGTGTGGAGAGCGCTGGGTCTTCACACACACAGTAACCTGGCTGTGTGGAGAGCGCTGGGTCTTCACACACACAGTAACCTGGCTGTGTGGAGAGCGCAGGGTCTTCAGACGCACAGTAACCTGGCTGTGTGGAGAGCGCTGGGTCCTCACACTCACAGTAACCTGGCTGTGTGGAGAGCACAGGGTCTTCAGACGCACAGTAACCTGGCTGTGTGGAGAGCGCTGGGTATTCAGACGCACAGTAACCTGGCTGTGTGGAGAGCACAGTGTCTTCAGACGCACAGTAACCTGGCTGTGTGGAGAGCACAGGGTCTTCAGACGCACAGTAACCTGGCTGTGTGGAGAGCGCTGGGTCTTCAGACGCACAGTAACCTGGCTGTGTGGAGAGCACAGGGTCTTCAGACGCACAGTAACCTGGCTGTGTGGAGAGCACAGGGTCTTCAGACGCACAGTAACCTGGCTGTGTGGAGAGCGCTGGGTCTTCACACTCACAGTAACCTGGCTGTGTGGGGAGCACAGGGTCTTCAGACGCACAGTAACCTGGCTGTGTGGAGAGCACAGGGTCTTCAGACGCACAGTAACCTGGCTGTGTGGAGAGCACAGGGTCTTCAGACGCACAGTAACCTAGCTGTGTGGAGAGCACAGGATCTTCAGACGAACAGTAACCTGGCTGTGTGGAGAGCGCTGGGTCTTCACACTCACAGTAACCTGGCTGTGTGGAGAGCACAGGGTCTTCAGACGCACAGTAACCTGGCTGTGTGGGGAGCACAGGGTCTTCAGACGCACAGTAACCTGGCTGTGTGGGGTGCACAGGGTCTTCAGATGCACAGTAACCTTGCATGACTGTGTCCCACCACGGCCATTAAAAACCGGCAGAGTCCAGTGAACCAGCACCAAATGCTGTGCAAAAACACATGCTGTGCCAACTTCTCCTGAGTCAAAGGGTGATTTTAAATAAAAAGGTCTGAACAACAGTCTACTAACTGCAATTAGAGACAAACCCCATTAATATTTTTACTTCCATGGTCATAGTCCATACAGTAGAAACCCAGCTGAAAGACCACTGAACATGAATATACCGATAATATACCAAAAGTGAATGTATAAATACATGATCATTCATGTGTACGTCAGAAAAATAAACTGAATAAACAGTAGTAATTGGCGTTAAGAGTGTATGATAAAGATGGACAATTCTGGAGGAGAATCTGCATACAGCCAACTGACAGCAGTAAGCAAAGGTGGTGTAATGGAGTCAGTATGGCTGGGACTGCTTTACATAAAAAAGTAATAAATAGTTTATATTTTTTAAATTGCATCTTCATGTACAATATTGTAAAACTGCTTCAATGGCTTTAAATAAATGACTCCATTTTCCAACTCATAGTACACAGCACAGCTTTACTTAAAAGCAAGTTCTTGAATCTTGTGATAACTTTTGAAAAAAAAAAAAGACATCCAGGCAGTTGTGTTCTGGTTGTCTTGCTTTTTGAGAGTCCAAGACAAATGCCTTGTACTCTCTCTGTAACCTGTTAAAAATGTTTATGAATGCAGCTCTGTTCTGCTTCACTACACTCTGCACTGCTCTCTCTAGTGGGATTCATTCTTCCACTCCTCTCCAGATAGGCTGTCAGTCAGGGGGGGAGGGAGAGCAGAGAGGGTCAAGCAGGTCACCAGGTTTGTAAATGATATTTGTACTGAAGATGGGCTTTGCTGTTCCCTACAAGGCCAAGAGTAAAACAGCGCTAAACATTTAATCTTTCTCTAAGTACCCATGCTGAGCCCTGGAGAACCGAGCCCTGGAAAGTACTGGTGAAAACATCCTGTCTGGAGTCTTGTCGATAGCTGACGAATCCTTACTTTTCTTCTCTCTATAATGAAGTAAGGTGGCAGCAGCTTGTGTGTCATTATAGAGAGAAGAACATGTGATGGGCGAAAGTGGCGCAGTGTCTTGTTTGCAGACAGGGTGCGTGGTCATGCTTTATTCTCAGTTTGTGGTGCGCTCTCTCAAGCCCTGACATTTGCCTTCCTGTACGGTTTCACCCATCCACACCTCCGTCTGCGCTCTCCACCCGAGGCCAACACCCTGCAATCTCCAGAACCAAATCGGACCTCTGAGAACGCACTCCCTCCTCCATCTTCAATGCTTAGGGCCAAGCTCTTAGCACAAACATTAAAAAAGGGAAGACAGCTCACAGTCAACAAATGGCCGATGTCCCCTTTTTTCACGTTTTCTGATTCCCTTCTGATCTTTTAGCACCACGCTATGGGAAAGCTTCTGGCAGAACAGAGGCGGGGCTGCGGCTAACCTGCTGTTGAAAATGGAGGTTATTTTAAACTCAGAGGGAGCTTCCTTTCATGCAGGTTCCCCTCGCAGCCTAACGAAGAGAGGTAATGAGGTCACAGGGTTGGCTAATGCTAACCTCAGAGGTTATAAAGCGCTGTGAGAATGAGGCAGATTTAACTGGGTGGTTTGGCAAACACTGCCCTTTGCTGCTTTTTTAACCTTTAGTTTAGCACGCACCCATGCTTTCAGCCAGCCACCTTCCTTAAAAAACACTTTGAACACATCCAAGCAAGTTAAAAAAAAAAACTGAAACCAAAGTCCTTACCCACACACAAAAAGGCACAAAGGAGAGTGACAGGAGCAGCCAAAAGCAGACCTCAGAACCCTGCCCCACAGCCTCCCTCAACAAAAACACAGCCAGGAACGCAAGGGCCAACAGACAAGGTCAAAGTTGGGCCCGTGAAACAATTAACAGACTCGCTGCCCCCGTGTTATTTTTAGCTGCATGGAAGGCTGCCGCCTGCCCCCCACCCACACCCCCCCACCCCCCACTCCATACTCGCTCCAGGCCAGACTTGGTAAGCGGCCATCAGTCACTGGCAGGATACGCAGGGCAGCTTGAGTGCTGCAAGATTTCTGTTTTCAGTTTAGGGGTCAGGTCAGAACCCACAGCAGTGCAAAGTCAAGGGTGGGTGGGGGCGGAGGCAGGGGGGCAGCTGGTCTATGGGTTTAAATAGGTCTCCATAAACAGCGAAGTGACAGGCGACATATTTTAGAACACATAAAAAACCTTCAGACATGTAAATATTTAGGGAGAACCGTCAGCCCTGCGCTCACTTCACTTGATAAACATTTCACAGGGGCTTGTAGGCGAAATCTGCTGATCTGGCAATGATTTGGAGAAAGAATGCAGTTATCTGTTCAATTTGTATTTACATTTTTCCTTATGCCAACCTTTAAACATAAACAACACAATTACGTGAATAATAATAACATGTATTTTTTTATTGAATAAAACAGTAGCTTTAGTTTGGCACTGAATTATTTTTTGACTAAATGTTAGCTTGTTGATTCTTGGAGCATATTTTGGCCAAGGTGAAGGTATTTAACGTGGTGTCCAGAATAAGACCACTAATCCTTTTAAATCCAGTCCAAATGATCAGGGTTGTAACAAGAGAACACACTAATCTTTTTTTTCTTGGCCCTTTGCATCCATTTTTTGCCGCCGTCAAAACCACCCCTGCTACCTTTAAGGTTACAGGCGGGGAAGAACTGGCCTTTTATTTTGGCTGTGCTACCACTGGGCTGGAGAAGATGCGTGGGGCGCGGTACTGGATGGAGCCACAAATCGTCTGCCGCCTGTCACCCCGAAACGTGCTGGGTGAATAAGAGGCCACACCAGCCAGATCCTCGCTCTCCTCCTGCAAGCGCTCTCCCTCCCAAACAGAGCAGGTTATTTTTATCTGCGAGGTACAGAGGAAACTTTTCTCACCAGAAGAAGAAGGAAAAAACTATCTTTCCATGCTGATAATAAATTAAAATTCTTGCACTGGCTTTTCTCCTTAATTCGACATTATTTCAAGGTTAATAACTCTGACATCCAGAAGAGCTTAATAACCCAATAAAAGTGAAATTCCTTAGTCCCTCTCAATCTTGACTATACAATTCTTAATGCCGTTCAGCAGGAGGCAGGGACCATAGCTCTCGTTTTGGTACTTAGGTCTTAATATTCTTTGGGACTAAACTCACAGCGAGAGGTATCCTATAATGCAGCGGCCCGTGTGGGTATCGCCACCGTTGCGTCTCTGTAGCTTGCCTTAGTTTGATCAATGTCGGCTCTCTCTACAGAGGTACTTCATTTATATTCTGTGACAGATGTGTAGTACTGGTTAAATTCTGACAGAGGACACACAGCATCCTCATTCTCAAAATTTTCACACAACCATGCAGAGGAAGAATTGGACTATAATATGAACTCTAGAAAATTGCATTAGCACAGTAAGCGTGGTATAGCCATATTCATTGGTGTAGGTCTATTTTGGACACAGAAATACACTGATCGTACTGTGTACTAATTACTTTTCTATGTACATGTTCAAAACGAAGTGGGGCATTTCATTCAACATTTATTTCAAGACTCTGTTTTCCTTCAATTTCTACTGTGAAGTAATTGAGCTGTAACTATTTTCAGATCTGAACAGCTGCAAGGAAAACAATTCGGAAGATTATTTCATGGGAAGTGCAAGGACTGGGTTAAAAATTCAGCTAACACACATTACAATACACAACAATAAACAGCTTAACCTTGTACAGAAAATTTTATGACTGTTAAATATGGTATGCAAGTGGCACAATCAAAACAAAATCTGAAGTGGGATTGTGAATACTCAGAAGTGCAGATGGTTTTCCTCCTGTGAAACGCAGGACAAGATTTATGTTTTCCTGTGAAGAGGGCCACATTTCCATACCATGCTTGCTGACCTTGCAAGAAATGTTTGAGTCTCTGGCAGGATGTGTGCAGATGGTAACTAATGCGTCTGTGCGGGTTTGGCTGAGAGCTCCCATTGACCAAGCCTCACCCCGAATCTCCACTAGCGTTTGATCTGCTCAGTGCAGCTTCATTTGAAGGCCTTTAAAACCGCGTCCGCAGAGCCAGTGAGATGTATGAAAATCTGGTGCCCCACATTGGCCGACGGAGCCCTCAGTGCAGGCATTCATAATGCGCCTCCACTCTCAGTATCCCAGCTGTGTCATCTGAGATTACTTTACTCCACATTTACTCACACACAGTATTCCTAATTTTACATTTGCTCTGTTATTGCTTCTGAAAAGAAACACCATTCACTGGATCAGGTTGAAAGAAATGGCTTTTCATAATAATTTCACGTGCAAACCATGAATATGGATCAAAGAGGTTATCCAGAGTTATTAGTTTTACAAAATGTATGCAGTTGTTACAATGTATTCAATATCTCATGTAATGTATTGAATACTGTACTGAAAGTAACGCTATCGCACCATTGTCAAGTTGAAAAATCGCACGTCAGACCTTGGTAACTAGGGGGAAATGCAGTTGTTGTGCAACCTTAAAATAGCCATAGGTTTCTATTATTTTCATTCATTTTTGTAATCACAGACAAGTGACTTTATCATCACACGGAAGTCATACAGCTCCAAACATGGACCTGTGTTCTGGTATGGCACCATTATACCCTCCTTAATTACTGAAGGCCCACAGGGTGAAGACTATAATGGAGGATATGGATCACAGCAAGTACAGAACTGTTTTATGCCACACTTGTGTCTTTAAGTGTGTTTCTGCAAGTGAGGGGACAGAGAAAGTGAGAAACATGGGAAAACATGGAAAAAGTTTTCCACTGCCTTCATTTGCCAGGGCAAATACCACAGCTCAGGAGGCAGAGCCATTTTATGGCCAGTGTATTTATATAACTAGCTACACCCTAGCTACACCCTAGCTACACCCTGCCTTCACCCCAAAAAGCACAAAGATAAAGCCCACTAAAAAGGGCAGATAAGGGAAGATGTTCAGAAAAAAAAATCCAAAAAATAATGATAAAGATTTTACCTCGCTGCTGCTTTGATTATTGATTACATTATGGGTTGCAGCAACACATAAACAGTAGCCCATTTAAAAAATTGAGGCATATGTAATAAAATATTATTAATTATTAATCATTTGAAGATTAAAATAGCCAACTTTTGTTTATTGGTTGGTTATTTATCACTTTTGTAAAAAGGTGGCAAAAATACAGTTGTGTTTGTTTTTTATTTCAACCATTACAAATTACTGGAATGGTCCTATTCATAACTGTGCAATTATTAGGACATAAATTATGCTACAATCTATGCATAATTCTAATAGGGGAAAAAATAATTGATTATCTTTTACAAAAAGCACCTTACACATGTCTATGCTAGTGTGTGTATATGTGTATGTGTGAGTGTGTGTGTGTGTGTGTGTGTGTGAGAGAGAGACCCATGCACCCGCCTAGAAGGCGTAGCATCTAAGTAGCACCGTCAAAATATCTACAAAACAACTGTGACATAACTTTAGAAGTGGTTTTGGTTGGTGGTAACATATCAGGTTTACATTGAATCAAAATAGCAATATGCCAGACATTCGCCCGACCACACCTCAACTTAAAACCAACCCACCCAGATGGATGCAAGTCCATGGGCTATTTTCAGAGTGTTGGTGCTTAAGGGGAGAATGACAACTGCGTCTGTCTGAAACTACCAAACCAATAGGTGACAGAGCTGCCATTGCCTAAAGCCAGGGGGAGACAGCGCCCTAACTGCTGTCACACTGAACATTTTCAGTTCAGGTATATTAAGCAATAGAGACCAATTTCAAAGACACATCAAAGCCTGACCTTTTAGGAAATCTACTGTGCTGGCAAAAGAAGTTTCTGAGTGGTAGTTTCAGACAATTCATCTGCAGTTGAAATATCAGGTGAGGGGGCCAACATGTACTCTCTTCCCCCAGCGTGATGCTTTGCTTGGCCCCAGCTAAAATGCAGCTGGCATAGGAGACTCCATCAGCTTGATTTGTACCAGCAATACAAGATGGACAGCCGCAAGCATAAAGAAAATGTTCCAAAGGGAAAAAATAAGGATTCATGGAAGACATTTGTGTAACTTTGAGTCAACAGTTTCCTCGGTAGCCAAAGGCATATTAACATTTTCCTGCTTAGCACCTGGAAGTTCATATTACGTATTATACACAAATATTTTGTGGCTTAAAGATCAAAGAAGTTCACTGTTGTCTAATGGTAAAAAGTTTCTAAGTTCAATTATACAGGATATTAAAAGACGAAGAAAATGGAACAAAAAATAGCATTTGTATTACCATCAAAAGGGTGTAATGGCAGAAAACATAAGACCCCTGGCTATCAGATGCAAGCCTGCCAGCTGTGACCCACGGCCCACCTATTCTGAAATTTTTTTGCAGTCTAATGTGCACCGGCTCATGGAGGCTGTGAAAAATAGATCAGGTGCTTCAGAACAGAGCGGGAGAGAGGAGGTAAAAAGCTAATCATCGCATGGCATGCTGCGTGAGGCAGAAGTACAGGCCTTGCTCTTAATTACAGTCCCAGAGCTGCAGCCGCCAGGAGGTTCTTTACAGCTACTTATGAGAGGGGTTCCTCAGGGACCAGTTCCTGTCAAGGCCCGCCACTGAGTGCCCTAGTGGGATAATGAGACGACAGTCCAGGGGTGGGACAGGCACAGGGGCCAGCAAACACGGCCAGGACCCAGAGCCGCCTCAATAAAATACTTCCATTTTATAAATGGGTATGTTCCCAATTAACAATCTTGAAGAATAAAGCTAACATACATTTTCAGATTTTTCCATTTTTGAAATCTTATTATTCAAAAAATTACATCCAATTTCAAACATGTGAATCTGTCATTCCTGGGGGAAAGGCTAGTTCTTCCAACTCAGAAGGCTTGCTTCAAACCACGTGTGAGTTCAAGTTCTGGACGTACTATTTTTAAGAGGTATTTCAAAATGATTTAATTATAAACCATGTGCGGCACAGTGGCTGTGGCAGAACTGAACCCAAAAGGGTGACCAACCAGCCAAACTCTCTGAGAAACATTAATCAGACAGACTGTCTCATACCCAAAAACAGAGCACCACACAGGAACAGCAATTAGCTCTCGTTTCCTCTAGACTTAAAATAATAATAAAAAAATGAAGCAGAAACCCTCCTGAGACCCTCACAGGAAACATGGGGAGGGGTTCCTCTACCCCTCTATCCCCAGGGCTGCTGGCCAGTCCCTTTAATCGGCTCCGTTTGATTGCTTTCATTACATCCAATTTCCTCCAGCGAGGTTTATTTCTCATTCACAGCCCACAGATGACAGTGAGGGCTCGTTTTTCCAGCACATTGTTCCCACCGTGCTATCGTTCTGCTGAAAGCAGGGGCGTGTTCCCGCCCCTTCAAAGCCACCCTCCCCCTCCCCCCACCCAAAAAAAAAAGCACATTCAAAGTCGAAAAGCGCCCCGAGAAATTGTACACTTCCTGAGTGTGCCGTTGATCTGAGTCTCTCCAATGTCAAAGGAGTAATTCGGAGAGCTCCTACGGTAGTAGTGGGCAGGCGGGCGGGCGGGCGGGCGAGCGGGCGGTTTGTAGATCGCAACGACCCCCCAGGCAGGGCATCTGCTGAACACTCGGCAAACTCAATCACTTAATGACCGCCTCTCGCAAAAAGGCAGGGACTGTGAAATGCATACCTCGCCGTGTAATTTCCATTTTAGACAGGGATGCCGGCTGTGAGTGGGGGGGGCGGGGGGTGGTCTGTGAGGCCGCCGTGAAACAAGGAGCCCATTCGCCCTGCAAGACCGTGGATCGCCTCGGGGACGCTTCACGCCATCAGATTAAATTGGACACCCAGCTCAACAGCTCTAGAGAACATCTGTCAGGCGAGCGAGGATCCAAACTAGTCGCACCCCATTTAACACCATGAGAGACACAGACAGACACACAGCTATCTATGCACTTCCAATGAGCGCACTCCCAAGCCACCAGACTGCTCACCTTTCACCTTTGATCTTTCTTTTGACATCATTACACAATACATGTTAATAAATCTGCGGGACGATACTTTAAAACTGTCAGTGGGACAGTAAATCTGTTATCATCATGTCTAAATACCAAAGAGGAATTGTCCAAAGACCTGTTCTGGGTTTATTTAGTGTAAGAAGAATGTGAATTCAAAATGTTTCACTGTTCTTATTTAAGTTTTATTCATTTCAACACTGACAATTTGTGACTTCATGTACTCAAAAGGAGGGTAACATACTCAATCTGAAATGCTGGTACATTGCAGAGGTACACCATAGTTTTCTGTTTCCACACCACTGATAATTGATAAGTATTTTAATTTGCAGTGCTTCCATTTTCAAAAGACAGGTTTCAACCTTTTAAGGTGGATTTCAAAAGGCTCCCCGTTACCCAGCCACCCCCAGTGTCCTAAGATTACACGGCGACCTTAGTCCTGGTTTATCCGTATTTCCTTCCTCCGTTTTAATTTGGCACATCTCTCCAGTCAGGAGTGAGGGCAGGGGCCTGGCAGTGCTGCATATGTAAAGACAGTCGAGTTTTTAATTAAGTTCTGTGGAAGAATTAGGGTCATCTCTGTAGACCTGGAGGTGACGGGATTTCACTACACTTATTGAAAAAGTGACTTAATGATCTGCCAAACGAGTCAGAGAGGAATTGTGGAGCTTAATTAGACTTAATCCCTCTTATTTGTAGACTTAATATAGCACAAAACCACAGACAAAGACCAGATGTATTTTCCAGATCGCAAAACTGGAATAATGCATGTAAAAAAAGGAACCACACCAGTGGGTATAAGGCAAACGGCGTCTTTGTACCTGTGGTGACATCACAGGGTATGTGGCATTGGCATTTACACAGTCTGAAAGCAATGGAGGAAATGAAATAATGCATTTGTAAACAGCATAGGTCTAGGTCTAATTATCTTAGATATTAGCTCATCTGTGACACATTAGCGCAGGCGCTCCATATTTCCTTCATTTCTATTTCAAGGCCCATTGCAGATAAGGACACTTAATCAGATTATTTGTATATGAAGTCAATGACTGACTGAACTGTGTTTTTATCTGAGATTAATTGTTGCATAAGCTTATCTCCACAATGTAAATGAGTTAAATTGCCCAACAGCGTGGGGTTCTGTGTTGAAAAACCCATGATTTAGTTACCTGTTGGAGGAAGCTTAATGGAGCCCATGAATCACGGGACTCTGTAGAACAAATGCCAGCTTCCCATCGAATGCATCACAACAACAGGTCATGTGTCCATCACCTCAAAACAGCTTATGAAATAATGCACTCACAACAGTAATCTGCACATGGCTCAGGACCTGCACCATTGTGGAAAGTCATAATGCACTCACTACAGTAATCTGCACACGACTCAGGACCTGCACCATTGTGGAAAGTCATAATGCACTCACTACAGTAATCTGCACATGGCTCAGGACCTGCACCATTGTGGAAAGTCAAAATGCACTCACTACGGTAATCTGCACAGGACTCAGGACCTGCACCATTGTGGAAAGTCAAAATGCACTCACTACAGTAATCTGCACAGGACTCAGGACCTGCACCATTGTGGAAAGTCATAATGCACTCACTACAGTAATCTGCACAGGACTCAGGACCTGCACCATTGTGGAAAGTCATAATTCACTCACTACGGTAATCTGCACAGGACTCAGGACCTGCACCATTGTGGAAAGTCAAAATGCACTCACTACAGTAATCTGCACATGGCTCAGGACCTGCACCACTGTGGAAAGTCAAAATGCACTCACTACAGTAATCTGCACACGACTCAGGACCTGCACCATTGTGGAAAGTCATAATGCACTCACTACAGTAATCTGCACAGGACTCAGGACCTGCAGCATTGTGGAAAGTCATAATTCACTCACTACGGTAATCTGCACAGGACTCAGGACCTGCACCATTGTGGAAAGTCATAATGCACTCACTACAGTAATCTGCACATGGCTCAGGACCTGCACCATTGTGGAAAGTCAAAATGCACTCACTACAGTAATCTGCACAGGACTCAGGACCTGCACCATTGTGGAAAGTCATAATGCACTCACTACGGTAATCTGCACAGGACTCAGGACCTGCAGCATTGTGGAAAGTCATAATGCAGTCACTACAGTAATCTGCACAGGACTCAGGACCTGCAGCATTGTGGAAAGTCATAATGCAGTCACTACGGTAATCTGCACAGGACTCAGGACCTGCAGCATTGTGGAAAGTCATAATTCACTCACTACGGTAATCTGCACAGGACTCAGGACCTGCACCATTGTGGAAAGTCATAATGCACTCACTACGGTAATCTGCACAGGACTCAGGACCTGCACCATTGTGGAAAGTCATAATGCACTCACTACAGTAATCTGCACAGGACTCAGGACCTGCACCATTGTGGAAAGTCATAATGCACTCACTACGGTAATCTGCACAGGACTCAGGACCTGCAGCATTGTGGAAAGTTGTGACTCTGCCTTCCGTTGGCAGTAAATGCCTGTTTGAAATCAGTCACTGGATATTTGATCTTGGTAACAAAGTGTCACACACTGGCAGGATAAAAAGTCACGGCTGCTCACACAGGCACACACACAGTCTCTTCCCTTCCACTTTCCCCTCTGACAACAAACACCACTGAAATGCTGGCAACACATGGCATTAAAACGCTGTATGGCCTTAAACATAAAAAGAACTGAGAAAGAACGAGAGGGAGAGAGAGCACCCTACAGTATCTTGATATATGTCTTGGCTGGCAGGTACTTTGTGGTTTTTTGATTAAAATGACTTGATATCAATAAAAGTGACAGAGATTAATAGCCCTGATGGGGACAGATATATATCCACACTGATTTAAAATTCACAGAATGCAGATTGCATCGCATCGAGGTGACATCACAGCGCTGCTGACGAAGTCCCCAACGGCAGAACAAGGGTGGGGGGTTATAAGCCCAACGCTGTGCTCCTTCCCTCGTTGAGAGCTTGACTTACAGCCTGCTGAACATGCTTTGCGTTTGTTTATTCTCACTGTCATAATGCATTTGAAGACACCTCTTAAGAAAACATGCCTTTACAAAAACAAACAGCAAGAGAGTGGTGAAATAACATTCAGAAAATGTATTTATTCATATGGGAGCCCAATGTGTGGTTTCACAATGGCCAAAAGGACCTGCAGTTTTTAACTGTCACTGAGTAGGAAATAGCTTTGAAGCCATCGCAGACTCTTACAATCGCATAAATTTGTTGTATTTTTACATTCTATTACACAAACAAATTATCCAAGCTCCGTGGACATTAAGGTACACATATTTTGAAAGTTGTGACCTGGTTACCTTTCGTAAAATAAACAGAAGTTCAAGTATTTGGAGGTATCAAGTAATTATTTTAATTTGACTTTTTCAAGTAATTCATTTTTAACACCCATGTTGGCATTGGATCATAACTGCGCAGTCACTCCACAGATTCTGTGATGTCCTTAAACAATAGCCTAAAAATCTGAAAACTTGCACAGTAACTGCACAGCACCAATCCCTGTGTATATGCAGAACATTTCCAAGTTCTTACACATAGCCTGTCAAATTAGCTAGGTCCTATCAGCAAAAACTGAGAGGCAGGTTAGGGTTAGCATAGTAGCATTTGCAAGTTACCAGCAGCCTTCTCATGCCCAGGGTCCTCCAGTCGGGAGGGGAGATTGGCAGGCAAGTGTGGGTAAAATGGGAGCTGTGCATTGGGGATAAGTGCCTGGCGTGTGCTAAGAACTCAACATCAAATCTCAAGCTGAGCCTTGGGGCGCTGCTCCACTAAGCTTGCGGCAAGAACACCCCATGCCTGACCACTGCTGCAGAGACAAAAGATGACAGTCCTTTTGCACTGAAACGGAGGCAGCGAGATTTAAACTGCCCGGCTACGGCTTTCACTGGCAAACAAAGCAGCGTGTGGCTCCCTGAGTGCATGAGGAGGTGTTACCTGTCCCAACAGCGGGACATCCAGATTATGGACAAAACCCACATGATGCACAACAGTGTCTGAACAGTAAAAAAACATTTGGGGCCTATCTGGATAAAGGTCTTTTAGAAGTGGAAACACCTGAGAAAAACTTGTTATGCTAATAGCGTAAATAATAACAAACAGCTTAAAATGTCCAATATGAAACCCTAAAGGGGATGCAAGGATACGTTGTATTCTTTCATGTAACTCATGCATTATCCTGCTGTACTACCGAAAATATGAATTTTAATGTTCTCTTGAATGACTAAGAAAATGTCAGACTGAAACAAAAAAATGTAAGCCCCCTTAACAAAAGAAATGAAATAATTGCATGTAGTTAGTTCAGCTTCTGCATGTGTTTCTTATCGTAATCTTCTATAAAGCATGGTTAATTTCAACAACAACATCAATAAAAATGCAACTCATTAAACTCACATCAGTTTGTCCAAAAATACATGCTGTGTGTGTGTGTGTGTGTGTGTGTGTGTATGTTAATTGCCTGTGTTATTGTATGTGGTGCATGTTTTTGTCTGTAAATTTCCAAGTAAATACCATGTTCTTTTGTAAATTATTTCATGAGTCTACAGCAACATTGTGGGTAAAAATATAAGCACATAACCCTCCCCTCCTTCAGAAAACAAACAGAGAGATTGCAAAGCTGAAAGAACAGTAAACAGGGCACAACCACAGGAGAATAGCTGCTCGACTGTTGCGACATATTCATCTTTGTATTCCCAGGACTGGCAGATCAATGACAATGACTTTTCCATGAGGGTCCCACTGGGTACACACACAAAACCAGCATGCCTGGGCAAAAGGCCGAGCTATGCAGTCACCAGCCCACAGATTGCACAGTCCTGTGTCCAACTACAGCCCCGTGCTGGGAGGTCTCTGACCTCTACCCTCTGGTGTATCAAACATACAATACTGGACCTACCCATGCTATCTCGTCTTGGAGAGAGACACACGAATGCTCCGACCACATGGTTGTTAGAAGTACATGAGATTGTAATTGCACCTGGCATTCAAACACTCAGTATGCTCCACTCAAAGAGGGCCCACAGGGTCATTCCATATGAAGTCAGTCCCACCGATATCACCACTCATTTCCTATCACACACTCGTCAGCTTCCTCAAATTAGTCAGCTTTCAACACCTGTTCGTCTGGCGCTCAGATCCAGCATTCAAACCTCAAACTGTTCTTCCCTCCTAGGACCACTGTGTGTCAAAATTTGTCTTGGCAGAACAAGTCCACTGCAAAGGTGTCCAGGTTGCTTGACATATGAATGTCCGTAAGGAAAACACTTTTGATAAAACATGCCTTAGCTGTAATAATGACTGTTGGATTATTCCACATTCATTTGTTATATGATGCTTTTCTTCTGGGTCAGAACAATGGAAACGCTATGGATTTCACACTTCACACTCTCACTGCAGAAACCTTTTCACCCCTTTCTTTAAATACTGCAACTGGGTAAAATACACTGAAAGATAAAACATCAGTGAAGCCAGTCAGGCTCAAATTAAAACCATTTGATTACAGATCTTTCTTTTTCATAATTATCATCACAAGTTCACAGTTATGGAATACTCTTAGTGTAGCTAACTGAAATACTATTCATCGACTTTAATAAATATCCTAAAAAGTGCCCCAGCACTGAGTGAACCATTCTTGATGATATGCTTTTATTCTTTGAACAATTGAGAATTCAGGTGAATTTATCACATGATTTTGGAAGACTGCAGCACTAGCATTTCAATTAGGAACATGAGATCAGAACACCATTACACTACTTGAACACATAGCAAGTCTGTCTCACAAAGCGTATACCTGATGCTCTTGTTTAACTGTCTAACCATGTTTGAGATCAGAATTTTGGTTCATTCATTACCTTCCTTTTTAAAGACCTTTAAAGCCTGTTGTGACTACTTGTGCTTTCCATTTTCCTGTTGTGTTCCACTGTTTTTGAATGCTGTATGTATCACACTGTCCTGCTAACTGTTCTCTTGGACAGCAATACAATCTACGAGAGTCCTGGAGCAAAACCGAGCACCATACTTTAATCTTGGTGACAGTCCCCGCTCCGAAAGGGAGAAGGCATTATGTAACCCAGATGCTTTAGTGATGACAAATTAATGAAAGTTTTCTGAAATGACCCACACATAAATCCCTCAGGACCCTTAGGGGTGTACCTGAACCATGCCTCTCACAGCTAAACGCACCCCTTAGAGGTGTACCTGAACCATGCCTCTCACAGCTAAACGCACCCCTTAGAGGTGTACCTGAACCATGCCTCTCACAGCTAAACGCACCCCTTAGAGGTGTACCTGCCTCTCACAGCTAAACGCACCCCTTAGAGGTGTACCTGAACCATGCCTCTCACAGCTAAACGCACCCCTTAGAGGTGTACCTGAACCATGCCTCTCACAGCTAAACGCACCCCTTAGAGGTGTACCTGAACCATGCCTCTCACAGCTAAACGCACCCCTTAGAGGTGTACCTGAACCATGCCTCTCACAGTTAAACGCACCCCTTAGAGGTGTACCTGCCTCTCACAGCTAAACGCACCCCTTAGAGGTGTACCTGCCTCTCACAGCTAAACGCACCCCTTAGAGGTGTACCTGCCTCTCACAGTTAAACACACCCCTTAGAGGTGTACCTGCCTCTCACAGTTAAACGCACCCCTTAGAGGTGTACCTGCCTCTCACAGCTAAATGCACCCCTTAGAGGTGTACCTGAACCATGCCTCTCACAGTTAAACGCACCCCTTAGAGGTGTACCTGAACCATGCCTCTCACAGCTAAACGCACCCCTTAGAGGTGTACCTGAACCATGCCTCTCACAGCTAAACGCACCCCTTAGAGGTGTACCTGCCTCTCACAGCTAAACGCACCCCTTAGAGGTGTACCTGCCTCTCACAGTTCAACACACCCCTTAGAGGTGTACCTGCCTCTCACAGCTAAACGCACCCCTTAGAGGTGTACCTGAACCATGCCTCTCACAGCTAAACGCACCCCTTAGAGGTGTGCCTGAACCATGCCTCTCACAGCTAAACGCACCCCTTAGAGGTGTACCTGCCTCTCACAGCTAAACGCACCCCTTAGAGGTGTACCTGCCTCTCACAGCTAAACGCACCTCTTAGAGGTGTACCTGAACCATGCCTCTCACAGCTAAACGCACCCCTTAGAGGTGTACCTGCCTCTCACAGCTAAACGCACCCCTTAGAGGTGTACTGAACCATGCCTCTCACAGTTAAACGCACCCCTTAGAGGTGTACCTGCCTCTCACAGCTAAACGCACCCCTTCGAGGTGTACCTGCCTCTCACAGCTAAACACACCCCTTAGAGGTGTACCTGAACCATGCCTCTCACAGCTAAACGCACCCCTTAGAGGTGTACCTGCCTCTCACAGCTAAACATACCCCTTAGAGGTGTACCTGCCTCTCACAGCTAAACGCACCCCTTAGAGGTGTACCTGAACCATGCCTCTCACAGCTAAACGCACCCCTTAGAGGTGTACCTGCCTCTCACAGCTAAACGCACCCCTTAGAGGTGTACCTGCCTCTCACAGCTAAACGCACCCCTTACAGGTGTGCCTGAACCATGCCTCTCACAGTTAAACGCACCCCTTAGAGGTGTACCTGAACCATGCCTTTAACAGTTAAACGCACCCCTTACAGGTGTGCCTGAACCATGCCTCTCACAGTTAAACGCACCCCTTAGAGGTGTACTTGAACCATGCCTCTCACAGCGAAACGCACCCCTTAGAGGTGTACCTGAACCATGCCTCTCACAGCTAAACGCACCCCTTAGAGGTGTACCTGAACCATGCCTCTCACAGCTAAACGCACCCCTTAGAGGTGTACCTGCCTCTCACAGCTAAACGCACCCCTTAGAGGTGTACCTGAACCATGCCTCTCACAGTTAAACGCACCCCTTAGAGGTGTACCTGAACCATGCCTCTCACAGTTAAACGCACCCCTTAGAGGTGTACCTGAACCATGCCTTTAACAGCTAAACGCACCCCTTAGAGGTGTACCTGCCTCTCACAGCTAAACGCACCCCTTAGAGGTGTACCTGAAGCATGCCTTTAACAGTTAAACGCACCCCTTACAGGTGTGCCTGAACCATGCCTCTCACAGTTAAACGCACCCCTTAGAGGTGTACCTGAACCATGCCTTTAACAGTTAAACGCACCCCTTACAGGTGTGCCTGAACCATGCCTCTCACAGTTAAACGCACCCCTTAGAGGTGTACTTGAACCATGCCTCTCACAGCTAAACGCACCCCTTAGAGGTGTACCTGAACCATGCCTCTCACAGCTAAACGCACCCCTTAGAGGTGTACCTGAACCATGCCTCTCACAGCTAAACGCACCCCTTAGAGGTGTACCTGAACCATGCCTCTCACAGTTAAACGCACCCCTTAGAGGTGTACCTGAACCATGCCTCTCACAGCTAAACGCACCCCTTCGAGGTGTACCTGAACCATGCCTCTCACAGCTAAACACACCCCTTAGAGGTGTACCTGAACCATGCCTCTCACAGCTAAACGCACCCCTTAGAGGTGTACCTGCCTCTCACAGCTAAACGCACCCCTTAGAGGTGTACCTGCCTCTCACAGCTAAACGCACCCCTTAGAGGTGTACCTGAACCATGCCTCTCACAGTTAAACGCACCCCTTAGAGGTGTACCTGCCTCTCACAGCTAAACGCACCCCTTAGAGGTGTACCTGAACCATGCCTCTCACAGTTAAACGCACCCCTTAGAGGTGTACCTGAACCATGCCTCTCACAGCTAAACGCACCCCTTAGAGGTGTACCTGAACCATGCCTCTCACAGCTAAACGCACCCCTTAGAGGTGTACCTGAACCATGCATCTCACAGCTAAACGCACCCCTTAGAGGTGTACCTGAACCATGCCTCTCACAGTTAAACACACCCCTTAGAGGTGTACCTGCCTCTCACAGCTAAACGCACCCCTTAGAGGTGTACCTGAACCATGCCTCTCACAGCTAAACGCACCCCTTAGAGGTGTACCTGAACCATGCCTCTCACAGCTAAACGCACCCCTTAGAGGTGTACCTGAACCATGCCTCTCACAGTTAAACGCACCCCTTAGAGGTGTACCTGAACCATGCCTCTCACAGCTAAACGCACCCCTTCGAGGTGTACCTGAACCATGCCTCTCACAGCTAAACACACCCCTTAGAGGTGTACCTGAACCATGCCTCTCACAGCTAAACGCACCCCTTAGAGGTGTACCTGCCTCTCACAGCTAAACGCACCCCTTAGAGGTGTACCTGCCTCTCACAGCTAAACGCACCCCTTAGAGGTGTACCTGCCTCTCACAGCTAAACGCACCCCTTAGAGGTGTACCTGAACCATGCCTCTCACAGTTAAACGCACCCCTTAGAGGTGTACCTGAACCATGCCTCTCACAGCTAAACGCACCCCTTAGAGGTGTACCTGAACCATGCCTCTCACAGCTAAACGCACCCCTTAGAGGTGTACCTGAACCATGCCTCTCACAGTTAAACGCACCCCTTAGAGGTGTACTGAACCAGGGATGGGTTTCTGATGATCCACTGCTACATTCATGATGTGTGTAGGGGTCACTGCCCATTACTGACTGCTGTTATTGGCAGGGAGAGCTGTAGCACTTATGCAAATATTTAAACTGTAAAACAAAAAAGGGGTCCGTCTCCACACAGGCCCTCTCAGCCTGGCCAGACATGCTGTCCGTCAACACCACACAGATCAAAGAACTCTACATCTGTGCCGAGGGACAGGGGATGGCAGGAGGGCCACAGAATTGTCTCAGTATGGGAATAATGTCAACAGGAAACACTAAGCCAAATAATGATATCTCTGCTCACTGTTGAGATATCTTCTTCCCACGCCAGTTGGTTTTCAAGATGATTTCAAAACTGATGTAGCACTTTAAATAAATCAACATTGATCATCACAGAGTTTAAAACATTTATTGTTAATCATCTAGTTAACACATTTACATTCAAGGACATGAACTGCGTTTTGTTAATTTATGTCTGTACTCGTGTTGCAGGACTTCCCTACACAGTATGAAAAACTCTAGCCACAGTTAAAAGGAATAGTAATATATCATAACATTTTGAAAATTAAGCCTTTCTGTCTACTAAGACAATGCCACTGAAAGACCTTCACATACCCCTGCTTTAACCTGTTGAGAATTCAGAGTGTTATGGTTCTACAGTCTATGCTGCCAACCATCTCTTCCACTGGTAGAGTACTTGAGCTCCAGGTATACCGATCTGCACATGTGTGGCAATTTGCGAATAACAATGGGGTCTACATTGAATAACATGCAGGAGAGGAACAAGGGAGAGAATAAAGCAATTTCCTGTTCCCTATTTCCTCCAAGGTAGTGGGGATATATTGTTTTTTCTTGGATTGTTATTTACTTGGGAATCGTAAAGAAAATTACAGAGGGCAGAAAATCTGTGTTTGAAGGAATCATGGAGCACCATAATTCATACAGGGCCACATAAGAAGATCTGACACAAGCTTTCATAACGGCCACACATCCTTTAACTTCCCCTGTCAATTGTTCAAGATTCATTTCCAAGCATAGGCCCAGAACATCAGGAGCTACTTACCATTGGAAATACTGGCTTATGCAAAAAACTGGAATAAACAGTGCCCCCACCACACACATAGGAAATAAATAAAAGGAATAGGCAAATGTATGCACCACTCCTTTAATACAGCCATAAATCACCAGATATTATCAAAGCTGTGCTGATGCCACACCACAGTTTTATCTACAGCCCATGAAGTCAATTATTTTCTTCAAATTTGCTCCAGTCTTTAAAATCACCACAGCTCAGCTTTTATGGACCATTAAGTGCATGTCCAGGGGGTCCCTGCTGCGGAGCGTTTTTAACAGCATTTCTGTGAGCAGAGAGAGAGGAGAGGGCTCGGGATAGCACTCATCACGCTCTGAGATGCCACCCTTTCTCTCGCCCCTCTCCCAGCGTGAGAGCTAATCAATAACCATGTGGTGAACTCGGATGACTCACCACCTCCAAAAAGGTTAAACCTATTCAAATACGAATTGCCATAGTGGCACATATCACTTTCTTTACAAAAAAAATAAGTAAAATGAAAAAAATAAAATGCAGGACGGTGGTTTAATCCATAATTTCTACTGGCACTGAATTCCTATTGTGCGGATCCACTCAGGGCCTGGCGGAGCAGCGGAGGTGGCTGCATCGATCAGAAACGGCACACCGCACCAGGAGGATTTCCTTTTTCATTCGGGCCATTCAGAGCCAGACAGGAACAGAGGAGCAACGCGTCTGAGAACAACGGTCAGCTGATGCCTCCAATGCTGTTCGGCCCTGCAAGCCAGACCCATTCAGCAGCCTAAACCTGCCTCAGACCCATCCATTTGAAAGTGAAACAGGATAAAAATGATGTTATTGCTATTTGATATGATGAGGCTAGGGTCAGGGAGGGGGGGTAGCCTTCCTTATATGAGCTGCTAATAATATGTTTTCTCAGATAAGAGTCATGGTTCACCCACCTCACATGCTGACTCACCAAATTCTCAGTCCATATGTCGTGCATTCTGGGATTGTTGTCCTTGGTGTCCCAGCTGCTTTTTTTCCCTCTTCTTAGGGTCTACAGTACAGCGGTCACCTTCAGATCCATACCCCCACTGCAGGGACCCAGGGAATAGTGTGTTGGTCGTTACAGAGCCTGACGGATGAGCTGCAGGGTGACAGGGTTCCGGCTGCAGGGTGATGGGGTTCCGTCTCCTGGGTGACTGGGGTCTGGACTATGGGACTGGGATTTTGTGCGCTTTGGCCATTGCCATATCTTACAACTAAAACAATGTTGTGGAGCAGTTGGATAGATGAGGATGCAACATTAATATCACAGTAAGGGCAAGAATACCACAGAAGAGGCTAGACCACCTGCTACAGGGGGTGCCTGGTGCCCAGCAGCAGGTACCCACAGGCCACAAGTTGTTGTCAGTGAGACCATAGTTCTTTCTCCAGTACTACTGTACAGACTGCATGGTGATTACCAACACTCTGATCCTGTGCAGAATACAAATAGCATGTGTTTAATGCAAATATCAGTTCTGAAACAGTTAATTATGTTTTATTAAATACCTTTTATGTGCATAAATCATATCAGTGGGGGCAAAGCCAAGCATTTTTATTATTAAGGATATTAGTATTATCGCAATGTCTGTTATTCCCATAAAAGTGAATGCTAACAGGGTCATTATTCCTTTAAAACCAATATCACCTTTGATTATGTTTTAAATCTTCTTCCATTATGGCTGATTCATTACATACATGCTTTTCAATAATCAGTGACAAACCTGTCGGTCGGTCATGTTCCTGAAATACCTCCATAAACAGCCGTTCCTGACTGACAACCCCAGCACATGCTTCCAGGCAGCCGGCCGAGTGTTCAGGGCTGCGAGTGATTTCTCAAGCCCTCCAACATTTATTTATAAAAAACAACGGCTCGTTCACAGCGCAATAAGGCTCTCTGGGCAGTTATGTTCCCATAATTAAAAGTGACATCATGGAACGGGTCCGCACATCTGGAGAGGGCAGCTTCTCAGGAGGCCTGGGTTGAAATGAGGTGAGAACCGCAGTAGGGCTGAGGGCAGTGCTTTTCCTCTGGTAGTCGACTCTACCCTCGTGGGCAAGCCGCGGCCCGACAGACAGCAGGTCCTTTGTTAGGACACGAGAGGTGTGGAGCTCCAGCAGATCTTCCTGCTCCGCCAGGACGCCCCCGACAGAGAGCGGCGCAGACAGGAGTAGCGGCGGGGAGGGGCCGGCCCTGCTGGGGTCGCATGGTTCACAAAGCCGCTCCCTGTTCCAGGCAGATTTAGCGGTAAGCCACAGGAAGGCACACACCGTTCCGATGCCTCTCACCCCATAAGGGTTCCCATCTGTTCCCCTGAAGCCCCACACCGAGGGCACGCACGGCAGAGAGGGGCCCCAAACTGCGCCACAAACTAAAGCCTGAGAATTTCGGCCATGACCACAAGAGAGTGCAATTCTGCTGAGACACTGAGAAATCATGATCCCTCTTCGACACAAGCTGCGGCAGAGCACTGTAGGGCTCAGAAATCATTAAAGGAGAAATCTTTCTTTTGAGAAGCTTGGGTAAGCAACTGACAACTCACCCTGGGAAAAAACAGCTAGAAAACATTTCAGCTGGACTGAACGCAGCCTCGTGAATAAAAATCGTCTTCGGCCACCCACCTTGGCTTTAGCAGGAAACTTTGACTCACACACAGACACACACACGCAGACATATGCACACACACACAAAACTGAGGCAGGCCAGTTCCTCCTCATCTTCGCTGCTCAGAGCTGCTGTGCTGTAAAGACCAGTGATGTACAGCCCTCTGCAGCCCTCTGGCCTTGCAGCCATTGCTGGGCCATGCTGTGAAAAAACCAGAGCACACACGCTCATTTGGTCTGCTTCTTACAGTGCCGTGTGAGTGCTGTTTTTACTTAACATGACCAGAAGGCTCAGAAAATAAAAAAAATATATGAAGTGGGGTTTAAAACAAACTTCAAACGCATGTGCCTGCCAGTGTATAATGTGCAGCCCATCCCCCTAACCCTCTTTGGCTTGTGGCAAAAGAAGTAACAAAAAAAAAAAATAGGGAGCTCAGCAATTTGATTAAAAGTCCCCATTAAATCAAGTGTAAACATTCTTCGAATGCTTAGAGTTGCATTTTACCCTGGAACCGCTTGACCAGACCTTTTCTTTGGGGGCAAGAGCTGTGCGTGTTTGAAGTTTGTGCCCAAAAAAAACAGTTGTGCACTATTACTCTTAAAGCTGACTGACTGGCCACCCAGGAAGAGAGCACTGGAAAGTTTTACTGTGTTTATAACCAAGGAGTGGATTAGAGACCATGGTGAGAAGGGCGGAGGAGGCAGCTCAGCTGTGACTAATTAAAATATATTCCCTCCCCCCACTCGCAATGAAAACAGCGTCACACAATAACCTGCTTATGAGCCGTCAGTTTTATGGAGGAAGGGGCCAGGTTTTAAGGCTGAGCGCACAGGGCTGGGTGTCATGGAGGAAGGGGCCAGGTTTTAAGGCTGAGCGCATGGGGCTGGGTGTCATGGAGGAAGGGGCCAGGTTTTAAGGCTGAGCGCACAGGGCTGAGTGTAAGGGAGGAAGGGGCCAGGTTTTAAGGCTGAGCGCATGGGGCTGGGTGTCATGGAGGAAGGGGCCAGGTTTTAAGGCTGAGCGCACAGGGCTGAGTGTAAGGGAGGAAGGGGCCAGGTTTTAAGGCTGAGCGCACAGGGCTGAGTGTAAGGGAGGAAGGGGCCAGGTTTTAAGGCTGAGCGCACAGGGCTGAGTGTAAGGGAGGAAGGGGCCAGGTTTTAAGGCTGAGCACACGGGGCTGGGTGTCATGGAGGAAGGGGCCAGGTTTTAAGGCTGAGCGCACCGGGCTGAGTGTAAGGGAGGAAGGGGCCAGGTTTTAAGGCTGAGCGCACCGGGCTGAGTGTAAGGGAGGAAGGGGCCAGGTTTTAAGGCTGAGCGCACCGGGCTGAGTGTAAGGGAGGAAGGGGCCAGGTTTTAAGGCTGAGCGCACAGGGCTGAGTGTAAGGGAGGAAGGGGCCAGGTTTTAAGGCTGAGCGCACAGGGCTGAGTGTAAGGGAGGAAGGGGCCAGGTTTTAAGGCTGAGCGCACCGGGCTGAGTGTAAGGGAGGAAGGGGCCAGGTTTTAAGGCTGAGCGCACCGGGCTGAGTGTAAGGGAGGAAGGGGCCAGGTTTTAAGGCTGAGCGCACCGGGCTGAGTGTAAGGGAGGAAGGGGCCAGGTTTTAAGGCTGAGCGCACCGGGCTGAGTGTAAGGGAGGAAGGGGCCAGGTTTTAAGGCTGAGCGCACCGGGCTGAGTGTAAGGGAGGAAGGGGCCAGGTTTTAAGGCTGAGCGCACCGGGCTGAGTGTAAGGGAGGAAGGGGCCAGGTTTTAAGGCTGAGCGCACCGGGCTGAGTGTAAGGGAGGAAGGGGCCAGGTTTTAAGGCTGAGCGCACCGGGCTGAGTGTAAGGGAGGAAGGGGCCAGGTTTTAAGGCTGAGCGCACCGGGCTGAGTGTAAGGGAGGAAGGGGCCAGGTTTTAAGGCTGAGCGCACCGGGCTGAGTGTAAGGGAGGAAGGGGCCAGGTTTTAAGGCTGAGCGCACAGGGCTGAGTGTAAGGGGGCTGCTAGTCCCTCACTGGGGAGAGTGCGGAAGCTGAAGGACGTGGACTGGGGATCCGGCCGTACTCAGCTGTCCAAGCTGTCCAAACACACAGATGGACTGGGCTGCCCTGTAGGGGCAATCCACAACTTTTTCTGAGGTGCGGTCAACCATGTTCAGGGCCCCATGTGAAAATACAGGGCTTGCCAAAGACGAAGACAGAGAGGGCACATATGAACATCAGCTGTGCAGGTGTGGACCATCACACACACTGCATGCTATGCTAAAAAGTGATTCGTTAATGACGGGCGTGAATTTCACTGACACGTGTACAACACTGTAATATCTTATCTCTGTGTCTCTTTGCCACACCACTTGTGTCGTTACACCCGATATGGAGCTACTTAAGGTTCAGCGAATTAATATACACATAAAGCGATGGGTCAAGTGGCTATAAGAACAGTTGTACATGTATCCAAAGACCATAATCTTCAAAGAATCATAATCAGTCTAGTCTCTCTTTATGTGAAGTTACAGTCATCAAACACTGGTCCACAAGGCCTGGTATAAATTTCACTGAGATCTCTGCGTAACAAACAGTATGTGGGCCACATGCTGATTGCACTCATATTTTTGTGCATGACATCCAGGTGCAGTTCACAGGCACCAGGTGCACACTTTACCTTAAGCCCAGTGCTAAAGCCATTGTTCATTGACAGACCGGTGCAGGTAACCGTACCATCTCCCCTTGTAGCACCTACAGTGCCCTCAGCGACATGTCCATGTTACAGCACACCGCTCTCAATATTGAACAGGAAAGGTTCAGCCATAGAAGGGCTCTCTCACAGGACCTTCAGCCCTTACGCACACCTTTTTCACAGCATTAGATTCCCACTGCACTGTCAAATCAGCCTGGCAGACCCCCTGCTGTGAGAGCATCCCGATGCATGCTAACCTGCCGGCTCACGCTGGCAGCGAGGTGGCTGGCTTTGCTCAAGTTACCACTTAAGATCTTGGCAGAGGACCGTGGGCCTCGGCAAAGTTCAAGTTTTGACCTACTAGAGTCCTCTACAGCTCACCAGGACAGAACTATGCACATAAAAACTTGGCTGTTTTCCATTCTGAAAGTTGACACCCCCACCCCCCATACATACTCTCCCACAGGAACACACACACATACTACATAACACACAGGTCTGAGTCCAATGTATCAAATACTTGAATTTGTAGTGTGTGTTTTGAAAATACTCTTTAGAATTCCTGACAATTTTCAGCAGAACTAACCAAAAACATCAATTATTTGAGAGAAACCTTGCTCTGAATATCAGTGGAAACACATTTCTTTTAACATGTTCATCTGCATGAATTTTACCGTGTTTCAAGGGTAAAAAAGTTACGGAAAAAAGGCTACAGCAATGTTAAAATTGTAATTTGACCCAGGTCTAGAACACACACATATTTGTAACTCTTGTGAAAACTCAAGCATATGCACATTCTCACCCATTCATTTCTCACCCATTCATTTCCCAGCCTTGATTTATTCGCAAATGAAGGTTCAGTCTCCGTCATATTCATTTTCATGCTCACGGGCGCCACTGTATTTCCTCCACTCTGATATCCTTCCCTCGTTTTCATGCTCACGGGCTCCACTGTATTTCCTCCACTCTGATATCCTTCCCTCGTTTTCATGCTCACGGGCTCCACTGTATTTCCTCCACTCTGATATCCTTCCCTCATTTTCATGCTCACGGGCTCCACTGTATTTCCTCCACTCCGATATCCTTCCCTCGTTTTCATGCTCACGGGCTCCACTGTATTTCCTCCACTCTGATATCCTTCCCTCGTTTTCATGCTCACGGGCTCCACTGTATTTCCTCCACTCTGATATCCTTCCCTCGTTTTCATGCTCACGGGCTCCACTGTATTTCCTCCACTCTGATATCCTTCCCTCGTTTTCATGCTCACGGGCTCCACTGTATTTCCTCCACTCTGATATCCTTCCCTCGTTTTCATGCTCACGGGCTCCACTGTATTTCCTCCACTCTGATATCCTTCCCTCGTTTTCATGCTCACGGGCTCCACTGTATTTCCTCCACTCTGATATCCTTCCCTCGTTTTCATGCTCACGGGCTCCACTGTATTTCCTCCACTCTGATATCCTTCCCTCGTTTTCATGCTCACGGGCTCCACTGTATTTCCTCCACTCTGATATCCTTCCCTCGTTTTCATGCTCACGGGCTCCACTGTATTTCCTCCACTCTGATATCCTTCCCTCGTTTTCATGCTCACGGGCTCCACTGTATTTCCTCCACTCTGATATCCTTCCCTCATTTTCATGCTCACGGGCTCCACTGTATTTCCTCCACTCTGATATCCTTCCCTCGTTTTCATGCTCACGGGCTCCACTGTATTTCCTCCACTCTGATATCCTTCCCTCGTTTTCATGCTCACGGGCTCCACTGTATTTCCTCCACTCTCATATCCTTCCCTCGTTTTCATGCTCACGGGCTCCACTGTATTTCCTCCACTCTGATATCCTTCCCTCGTTTTCATGCTCACGGGCTCCACTGTATTTCCTCCACTCTGATATCCTTCCCTCGTTTTCATGCTCACGGGCGCCACTGTATTTCCTCCACTCTGATATCATTCTCCTACAAAGAGGCTAAACATCAAACCCAACAGAACTTGATCTTTCTCTACAGATCTCTTGCGGTGAAAGATTAAACACACTAAAAGCCTCAAATGAAAGCTCCTGTATCACAGATCTTTCATTGCTGCAGGTTCAGGTCCAGGTCACCCCCGTGTCTCAGCTTACTGGTCTCCAGTTACGTGGAGGAGAAGACAAATAGTCGATGGCTCGCTGGCTGAAGAGCTCGACTGCAGACCTGGGTGCTTTTCAAATGCAAGAATGAATCCATTCTGTCTTAACCTCACAGTAACCAGAGGTCACACAAGATCATGTGGACACAAGGATCGGGAAAGCTATTGTCATGTGCAAAGTAGCGAGTCCACATTTTTTGCAAAATCTTACTCATGATGCCATACATTAGTCCTGGATATATACTTCGTGCAGAGTACAAACAAAATCAGCCCCAAACGTTTGTGTGCGTGTGTCTGCAAACACACTCATACACATCTATGGGGCTATTTTATGGACATTTTCAGACCTCATTTGATGTTCAATCCAAGGGGATTTCCAGTAGAAGGGCAAGGTTGCGTACATGTTGTGAAAACATGGAAGACTTGTGACAATGTGGAAATAAATGTTCCCATATTATTCATCTGTTTCCTTAGTGCTTGTCAACACATTCATCCCTCGAACAACAGTAGAACTTCAGGGGGTGTTGTGGTGAGGGGACATGGCCATATCAGGGGGTGTTGGGGGTGAGGGGAAACGGCCATATCAAATGGTGTTGGGGGTGAGGGGACACGGCCATATCAAAGGGTGTTGGGGGTGAGGGGACACGGCCATATCAGGGGGTGTTAGGGGTGAGGAGACACGGCCATATCAGGGGGTGCTGGGGTGAGGGGACAGAGCCATATCAGGGGGTGTTGGGGGTGAGGGGACACGGCCATATCAGGGGGTGCTGGGGGTGAGGGGATACGGCCATATCAAATGGTGTTGGGGGTGAGGGGACACGGCCATATCAAAGGGTGTTGGGGGTGAGGGGACACAGCCATATCAGGGGGTGCTGGGGGTGAGGGGACACAGCCATATCAGGGGGTGGGGGGTGAGGGGACACGGCCATATCAGGGGGTGTTAGGGGTGAGGGGACACGGCCATATCAAAGGGTGTTGGGGGTGAGGGGACACGGCCATATCAGGGGGTGCTGGGGAGAGGGGACACGGCCATATCAGGGGGTGCTGGGGAGAGGGGACACGGCCATATCAGGGGGTGCTGGGGTGAGGGGACACGGCCATATCAGGGGGAGCTGGGGAGAGGGGACACGGCCATATCAGGGGGTGCTGGGGTGAGGGGACACGGCCATATCAGGGGGTGCTGGGGTGAGGGGACACGGCCATATCAGGGGGTGCTGGGGTGAGGGGACACGGCCATATCAGGGGGTGTTGGGGGTGAGGGGACACGGCCACATCAGGGGGTGTTAGGGGTGAGGGGACACGGCCATATCAAAGGGTGTTGGGGGTGAGGGGACACGGCCATATCAGGGGTTGCTGGGGTGAAGGGACACAGCCATATCAGGGGATGCTGGGGGTGAGGGGACAGAGCCATATCAGGGGGTGTTGGGGGTGAGGGGACACGGCCATATCAGGGGGTGTTGGGGTGAGGGGACACGGCCATATCAAAGGGTGTTGGGGTGAGGGGACACGGCCATATCAGGGGTTGCTGGGGTGAAGGGACACAGCCATATCAGGGGGTGTTGGGGGTGAGGGGACACGGCCATATCAGGGGGTGTTGGGGTGAGGGGACACGGCCATATCAGGGGTTGCTGGGGTGAAGGGACACAGCCATATCAGGGGGTGTTGGGGGGGAGGGGACACGGCCATATCAGGGGGTGCTGGGGGTGAGGGGACACGGCCATATCAGGGGGTGCTGGGGGTGAGGGGACACGGCCATATCAGGGGGTGCTGGGGGTGAGGGGACACGGCCATATCAGGGGGTGCTGGGGGTGAGGGGACAAGGCCATATCAGTGTCAAGGGGAACACCAAATCAGGCTCTGGTGGAACTGAAAAGGCCTGCCCTTGCAGCCTGCTCTCCTGTAGAGATGCTCTTTACTCACTCTGATGTGGGGCGGCTGCCGCGAGGATTACAGACCTAGAACAGAATCAGTGGTTGCGGGTGGGGGATGCTTGGGGTTGTCAAACAGCTCTCTGTGACCCGTCACTGAACTGATAGGATCAACTCCAAAACGTGGAAAGCAAGCCAGTTCTTCCTGCTGAAGAACTCCTGGCAAAACGCCTCCTGTCTGTTCTGCTACAGCGCTCTAATTAGCAGGCCTGTTGAGTAAAAAGGTGCCATGTGACTCTAGCGTGTCTTATGGCAGAACCCCCTCCCCCACTGACACACAAGTTAGAAAAGCGACAAACGAAAACAAGCTGCAGAACGTGACGAGACAGACTCGGGAAATCGAGAGGGACTGCTCTCAGATAAGAAACCCAACACATTTTTTTGCTATTGTTGTTGTTCTGATGAGAAAACAGAGTAGGAAGGTCTGTGGGAGGTCAGGAGGCATCACTTAACCTCTGCTCTTTAAGCAGGTTTCAAAGTACATCTTGACAGTTGCAAATGAAATCCAATACCCTTCACTGTGCATCAAAAGTCACATGATCTCGCTCTGTTATTATACATTGGAAGGGATTTCATATTGCAGTACTTTGTGAAGGTCACAGCTTGAAACTACCAAATATACATAAAGAATTTTTAAAAAGTGTGAAAAACACAAGGTTTAAATGAAACCGGATTGCTTCTGTTCCATGCTGTGTTGCACAGATGCTGTCCATGCTTGGGGTGAGCTGTGACAACATGTGGTTTAGCACTTTACAGGAAACGCCTACATCTATATGCAGAAACTTACACAAAAACAGGGTTAGTGAGCAAACTCCTGTCAGGAGATATTTCACTAGCCAGTGTTCAGAAATGCACAACAGGAAAAACTCTCATTAACACGCTGAGCTGGGAAACAGAACCGAGACCACCAGGTGGTTCCAGTGTACTTTTGGATTGGGTTGGCTGTGACTTTTTTCCTTTAATTGTGCAACTGCGGTGACAGGCAGGGAACAGTAACCATAACAAGAACGTGCAAAGGGTGGGGGGCGGGGGGCTGTGGCCAAGAGTGATGACTCCCTTGGAGTAGCTGTAAGAAGCAAGTAGCAGCACCCAAACCCTCCCTGGGGTTCATTTATTCAGCTCTGAGAAGTGCGTTCACAGTCTTTATTGATTCTGTACAACAGGGACCGGCGTCACCATGAGTGTTAAATTACTTGTTCCTGCACTTCCAGTCAATAACAAGTCAAGCCTGTTTTTATTTTTCCTCTATTTATATCAAATACCACATCGGGATGACACTACAGGACTAAAATGGGGAGAAGCAGGTTGGCTACTGTTTACATCAACATGGCTGGCTGCCTGCATACTTAGCTTTGATAATGTTATCGTTTTTCACCTTGGCACAAAAGGGGTTAAACTGAGAAAACGTCACACTGAAAAAAATGTGAAATTTATAACTGTGTGAATGCATACTGCTCTTCTGTTGCTTTGGCATCGTCAAATTATTATTCATAGTTGAAAATGACATTAGCAAGTGAAGTGAAAGCCTTCTGAAATCATTTTAATAGGTATGCAGCTTCAGTGCGGTTGCATTTTAACACAGACATCGAAAGTGGTAGGTGTCATACGTTAATTATGATGAACAAAAACTGGAATTAAATCAAAGTGATTAAACATTAAACATCTCAATGTGGTGTGAACTAATTGGACTGTATATATCATAGAAAAGTAATTTTATTTCACTGTGCGCAGATGGCAAATTGAGAAACAATATTTAAAGGAAAGCAGTCTTGTGTTCATATCACTTTGACAAACGTTCACAAAGAACATTTTATACTTTAATGAGTCACTATTGATAATGCAGGAATTTACTATGTATAATGAATATGAGAAAATTATCCCGACTGTTACTTTCCAAGGCAGCGTGTCTTTCTGAGCACAACACTTTAGCCTGAGCGGTGTGTAAAGCAGTTTATGAACATAACATCACTGGATCTTACAATGGTGTGTCACTCAAGAATGTAGAGTAACACTGAAGTTCAGGGTCTGTGCTCATAAAGCACCTCAGTATATGATCACTAACACAGTATACTTTAAACCAACAGGTTATGAGCTAAATGGAAAATGGACCCCAGATCAGCTGTCCTGCTCTGAGGTGCTGGTTAAGATTGCAGGCCCAGAGAGTGGATGAAGCATGTGGGCACTATTCCCTGGTAGTACACAGGAAGATCCATTTGAGCCCTGCTTCCTCACAGCCTGAGATTCTATTTTGGCCTACCCTGAGCCCTGCTTCCTCACAGCCTGAGGCTCTGTTTGGGTCTACCCTGAGCCCTGCTTTCTCACAGCCTGAGGCTCTGTTTGGGCCTACCCTGAGCCCTGCTTCCTTCAGCCTGAGACTCTGTTTGGGCCTACCCTGAGCCCTGCTTCCTTCAGCCTGAGGCTCTGTTTGGGCCTACCCTGTGCCCTGCTTCCTTCAGCCTGAGGCTCTGTTTGGGCCTACCCTGAGCCCTGCTTCCTTCAGCCTGAGGCTCTGTTTGGGTCTACCCTGAGCCCTGCTTCCTTCAGCCTGAGACTCTGTTTGGGTCTACCCTGAGCCTTGCTTCCTTCAGCCTGAGGCTCTGTTTGGGTCTACCCTGAGCCCTGCTTCCTTCAGCCTGAGGCTCTGTTTGGGTCTACCCTGAGCCCTGCTTCCTTCAGCCTGAGGCTCTGTTTGGGTCTACCCTGAGCCCTGCTTCCTTCAGCCTGAGGCTCTGTTTGGGCCTACCCTGAGCCCTGCTTCCTTCAGCCCGAGGCACTGTTTGGGCCTACCCTGAGCCCTGCTTCCTTCAGCCTGAGGCACTGTTTGGGCCTACCCTGAGCCCTGCTTCCTTCAGCCTGAGACTCTGTTTGGGCCTACCCTGAGTCCTGCTTCCTCACAGTCTGAGACTCTGTTTGGGCCTACCCTGAGCCCTGCTTCCTTCAGCCCGAGGCTCTGTTTGGGCCTACCCTGAACCCTGCTTCCTCACAGCCTGAGGCTCTGTTTGGGTCTACCCTGAGCCCTGCTTTCTCACAGCCTGAGGCTCTGTTTGGGCCTACCCTGAGCCCTGCTTCCTTCAGCCTGAGACTCTGTTTGGGTCTACCCTGAGCCTTGCTTCCTTCAGCCTGAGGCTCTGTTTGGGCCTACCCTGAGCCCTGCTTCCTTCGGCCTGAGACTCTGTTTGGGCCTACCCTGAGCCCTGTTTCCTCACAGCCTGAGGCTCTGTTTGGGTCTACCCTGAGCCCTGCTTCCTTCAGCCTGAGGCTCTGTTTGGGTCTACCCTGAGCTCTGCTTCCTTCAGCCCGAGGCTCTGTTTGGGCCTACCCTGAGCCCTATTTCCTTCAGCCAGGACTGGCGAACAGCTGGGAGGCAAGGCAAGGTTGGTTGAGGCCAGGTTCATCACTCTTCTGATCCAAGAAATAAAAACTGCTGACAAGAAGTAAAACAGGTCTACCATATACACCAGGCAGCCCTGAGCGACCAGGGTGACTGAGATACACTCTTCTACCACAGCCAAACCTTTCAGTACTCTAAGTATTCAGTATGCATTCCAGCCTGGACCCAAAATCCAGGGGGTGGGAGGCACTTAAAGCTGTACTAGTTCAGCAAGTTATTCCGCTCCCTGTCAGAACAAATAAAGCTGTCATGAACCTTTGGAACAGCCATGTCCCTAAAGCTGCCTGTTTCTCCAGTTTACCCTCTTACCCCATGAGAAAAACACTGTCCCATGCATGTGACAATATGTGTCAGCTTGAAGCACACTACAACTTGACAGCCACAGTAGGACTTTTTTTTAATCATTTCATTTTCAGTGCTGTTTTTTCCCCAATTTTTCAGTCTCTTTCCATTCAAGGGAAATATGTGTCCTTTGAATCTCTGTATTTCAGGCATTGCTTTAGTCCACTGGGCTTAGTCAACATGCCCATCTGTTTCCTATAACATGCACTGCAAAGGCCAAAGGGTTACTCTGAGAAGAATGAACAAACTAAACATTTATAGTCTTGGACACACCAAACGTTCATGCCTTGTAAGGACTATTAACCTAATGTGTTCTTATTGTATTTTATTATTTTCTCCAGGGGTATGTTTTCAGATATCAGTTTCCCCTCTGAAAGACGGAAGTTAATTTAAAGCTAACATTTCAAATACCAATAATTTTCCTGGTGTCCAAATAAGGAAGGTACATTTTTGTTTTTCTGGACAAGCCAATATATCCCAATCATCCCAGTACCGTGGCACGCATTGCTAACACCCCAAAATGACAGAGGTCTGTTTGTGAGCAGATGTGTGAAATATGAGTGCCCATGATAGCGTCCCCGGCTTTCTGACATGAGGTCTCACGAGGGCTTTCAGTATCCTGCCTCTACGTAGGGGAGTGTTTATACACGGACCCTGAAAGGCCGTTCTCAAACTGTCACAGGACATTTGTTTTACAGCTATCTTCATCCTGACCCTCTCAGCGATTTAGAATTGCTTCTGCAGCTGTTCGCTGTATTTACATGAACCAATTCATCTCTTTCCCCTCTTTCTCCACAACGATTCCTCTGTGCCGCAGCGCAAGAGGCAACGCGCTGCACCTTTTCCACTTCTGTGAACAGGGCCCAGGGAAACAGGCTGGTTCACAATGCTTTTTATGAACCAAAAGCCATTTCTACAAAAAAAAAAAGACAGTGGAGTAAATGAGTGGAGAACATGGCATACTGCTCTTTAGCTGAAGAATGTGTCTCCCTTTAAGTTTCAAAAAATCAAATACAATCCAAAAATTTGTGAGAAAGCATTAACATTCTCTACCTATTACTGTCCTCCATGGCAAATAAGATGACAGTCTTTGTTGTGAATGCTGTCACATCAGAGGAATAGAAATTTAAATACTAAAGATGACCCGATAAACCCCAATATTCAGCCATCATTCAAAAGCAAGCCAGGAAATTTCTGAGAATATAAAGAAAATGAAAACCATGTGTAGCAAACAAAACCATGCAAAAAAAAAATGAAATAAATGAAGCCCAGCTTTATTTGAGGTTCTCTTACTTAAAAAGACTCTTTACATTTTAAGAGACATATTTTCATGATATGAATTGTTTCATTTAGCAGATTTTTCAGACTGCTTTGTACAGTTATTTATTTTTTTTTATCAGCAGGGTCTGACAACTGAAGAATTATTTAACAGTACATGGAAGCTGGAAGGAGATCATGGCAACTTCTGTGTCCACAGTTTTTTCAATATTACACCATACTACTACCCATATACCATGTCAAAGCATTGTTGCTAATTGCACACAAAAACTCAGACAGGTCCTAGGCAAAGACATGGCATATCCTGTCAGACACTCTGGTCATAGCCATGGAAAACAATGTGTCTCTTTCCCAACCTTCTCTCAAATTCAGGTTAATAAGGCAGTAATGACATTCCACATAATGAAGGTTTGATGGCATGAAAAGAATTAGCCCAAATTAGGTTTCTCTGGGAATCCTACATTACGTTATCAACATAATGTAGCATGGTATTTATTATTGGACAAACATCAGCTATAGACTGAATTGAGACTGCCCCATTAGGACTCCAGAAATCAGAGCCTGACTTTTGAAAATAAGAGTATAAGTAAAATGCCTGAGGCAGTACCTGTTATAGAGCACCATAATTTTTCTCAGACCGATTTGATTATAATAGCAAGCAACAGTCATCTAGCCAGAGCCGAGCCTTACGTGACCAGTGTCAAGACAATGATGGCCTGAAATCCATTCCACGATTGTCTCTGCGTAAGCAAAAACGTGCGATGATACCAGGAGGACAATGACCTTTTCCACTGAGCAATATTAATACATGTGGGATATTAGGAAAGGTTAACAAGCCTGAATCAGGCTATTCTCTGGGAAGGAAAACTCAACCCGGAGTCAAGGGACTGCTGCAGCAGCATTCTTACAATTAATTTCACTGATATTTTCAGTTTTTTTGTTGTATTTTTTCCATTTGGTTTAGGCGGGGAATAAATAAATAGCTACAGATTCATATATACACATATGAATACATATGACATTTGCAAATACATATGAAGTTTATCTGTGGGCATATACAGATACCTGCCAACTATCCCTGATGAATATCTTGTAAACATATAAGTGCAAATTTTTCATTTGAAATCAACAGTGTACAAAATCTATAAGCCATAAGCAAGAGAACCATATCAACCCAGTGATCTGTCGCTAGCACTTCAAGCGGTATGGATAAAACTGGAATGCACTAAAGGAGGAATGCATGGAGTCATATTCCATTCAACATGTAGACAAAGACAGCTGAGGAAAAACAAGGGTACGAATGCAAAGACCCAGCAAGCAAGTATGTTTCCCTTAATATCATGGAATTTTACACTTACTTTAATCACCTAAAATATATCTGGTTTTCATGTGAACTTTGTGTTACAGAAGGTCACAAGAAAATCATTTTTCAAGTCAAAAGTATAGGAAATTATGAGGAAATTTTTTTATCATGAAAAAGCAGCAGACCTGGGTTTAAAAATGTGTCTTGGATACTTTGTGAATACAACCTATTCCAGAATTACTTACTGAAATAAACATGGACTACCTGATTTATTATTCAAATATTTATCTCAAATGATTATTATTTTAATGTTTTTTAAACCAATCTGACAAACATACAATAAACAGATGGCTACACGGGCTTTTAATTATCACATGGTTAAACAGAAATCTTAAGCTTAGATGTGATAATTATGTATGAATATGCTACAATTCAGTGTATAGTAGTTCTATATATTGTAATGACTATACATTAACCATATTTTAACACATTTTTAAATTGTATTGTATTTTATATGACTTACACTATGTTTTGAAGTAAAGCTACTTTATTAGAATGTAATTATTTTTAATCAATCATAACTTTTAAAAAAAGGGTATTGAAATCAAAGAGATGTTACATATGCAAAAATGCAAACTCATCAAAACATATATAGCCATGACTTCAGAAATAAAATTTAGACAACAATATGAAATTTTGTACAAATCCATTGCTGGGAAAAGTAGCTAATTGAAAGTTACTGGAAAAATACTTAATCCAGTAAGTGACTTGTAATACCATGTTAACTGAACGCAACTGCCAATCAATACCTAAGTACATATCTGTGATTTCAGTGATTGGAGCACATATCTGTGATTTCAGTGATTGGAGCACATATCTGTGATGTCGGTGATTGTAGAACATATTTGTGATGTCGGTGATTGGAGCACATATCTGTGATGTCGGTGATTGGAGCACATATCTGTGATGTCGGTGATTGGAGCACATATCTGTGATGTCGGTGATTGGAGCACATGTCTGTGATGTCGGTGATTGGAGCACATGTCTGTGATGTCAGTGATTGGAGCACATGTCTGTGATGTCGGTGATTGGAGCACATATCTGTGATGTCGGTGATTGGAGCACATATCTGTGATGTCGGTGATTGGAGCACATATCTGTGATGTCGGTGATTGGAGCACATATCTGTGATGAGTCTGCTCTGCTTTGTGTATTACTCTTCAGTCAAAATTTTGGCCTCACCTCAGGGAGAGGAGGCAGGGAATTAGGCTGCTTAAATTAGACAGGGATGATGGGGTTGCAGGTAGCTCACGCTGTAATCAAAGTGTAAACCCTTTGATTGTGTGTTCGAGTCTGGGGTGCACCATTGCCGGCTATGGCAAGAGGTCTGCATTGGCAAGGCAGCATTTGGCCCAGCCTAGCCAGGGAACATTAGGGAACAAGGCTGACCCCTTCCATTGGTCTCATTATTAAATAGGAATTATTAATTGTGGAAATGGGCAATATGTGGTTGGTGGTGTGTCAGCAGTGTGTTGAAAAGAAAGGATTGTTCTCAACAGCTGACAACAGCTGAGGATCGTTGAGGCCAAGCATGTGACTCCTCCCTTTTCCTTGTTGTGATACGGGTGGGCGGAGTCACATTCTCACATCCATAAGCTGGCAGGCTGGGATGCTGTTGTATAAATTACAAAACAATAAAACAGAAAAAATTCAGTGTGCTGCCTGTGAAATATTATTTCACGACTGAGTGATTGAGTGTACTCCTGGTATTTCTGAATGCTTGAATATGTCAGCACTGTTGAAGCCTGCGACATTTGATTCAGCTAGCTGACCTGTTTTTCCAGGCAAATTAATGATCATGCAGGTATTTTTAATATGTGCAAAATATGTGTAGGATTTTATTATGACAAGTAGAGTAAAAATGCATGTCATAAATTGTTTACATCTTGTTTTCATTATGTAAACTTTTTTTTGAAAAAGTGTTTCAGTGGCACATATTTTTATTTTTTTCTCATTTTTACAAAACTGGTAAAAACAATAACAAACATATCACCACATCGTTTCCCCCATTTATTGAGAGTAACTCAGAGTACAATAACTCCATATCCACTTGTTCCTCCAAAAGATTCTTCAACCAGTATAAGTAACCTGTTTCTACCAGAGAAAAATCCCGACAAGGAACTTTTCCAGGAATCAAATGGGCTACAGCATCTTGAGCTGAACCAGCACCACATTAGCATCAACTGAGGTTAGCGGCCTTGCAGAACAGACACCATGTTATCAGCTTTAGCATCATCCAAGGAGGAAGGGATTTAGTCAGTGGGATGTCCATGTCTCACTGCTCAGCAGCCCTGCTCTGAATGCTTTGAGTACATTTTTTTGAGTAAGTTTTTTTTTTTTGTTCAAAATGGGCATACATTTTTGCACTGCTGATGTTTACAGTTTGATGTAGTCTGTCAGTCAAATCCATCAACCAACCAGATGCTGACAGGTATAATGTTAAATTTAATTATTATTAGTAAATAAATTAATTAAGCACCAGCTGCCTTCCTCCTAGCCACACCTCAAAAATGCAATCCATGATGGACCAGAGCTATATATCACAGACCTCCATCATATTTCAGTCTGAATTGGCACCTACAGTATACTGGGATTGGACAGTTGTTAATTTTCGGATTTATTATAATAAAGGGAAATTACACTAATTCATATTTTAATAGTGACGCTCTATCTACAATTCAAATGTCAGGTTCTGCACCATATTTGGGATCTTGGTTCTGAGGGCTGCCTGTATAATTCCTTTGTAAATCCAGTTCTCCTATGGAAAAAAATGTATGACGTTGACCTTGTTCAATAATACAAGCTCTTTAAGTATGTCATTTCCCGTAGGTGACGAAGACTGTGACTACTTCCAACTCTAATGCAACAAATAACACATGTGACGGATTAGAACAACAGCAATCTAGTCTGAAAGGCTGGACGATATAGTTTGAAAAAAGTGAATATCTGAAAAAACACAACTGCCCCACTAATTTGGCAAAATAAATAAAATGCTGAATTTTATTGGGGGAAGCATTAAACAGCTCCACACTTGCTGCTCCGACAGCAGGCCTGTTAAAAGTGTGACAGGACCCAGGTTCTGCCACTTCACAGCCTTGGAGAGATTACGTGCTGGAATTGGGTCACTCCAGTTTGCACTGTACAGAAACATCTGCATTTCATTCTGCTGGACTGCCAAGAAATGCTCTACTTCTGAGTCACTGAAAAGGATTTTCAAAAAGGTCAGCTCGGTTTTTCGGTCTCCGGAGCAAGGCGAGATCCTTAATGCTACTGCACATCTCACCTCGTTTGTGCCGATTCACAGGGTGCGCGACGGGGCCAAATGAGCCCAGCCTCTGTAAACGTAACCAATAAAAGCCTGAGACTGGCTGCGCACTACCTGCCAGACGAGATGCAATCTGCCTCCTATTAGCTCCTTGATAAGATAAGCTTCAAAGACACCTCCAGCTACTTTCAATTCTCCATCTCCCAGCTGTGAGGTACTTTGCTGATAAGCCTCCAAAGTCTCAAATTTAGCAGAGAGATGGCATTCTGATACCATTTCCATGAGGCAACAGTTGGCTCAACCTCGCCCAGGAAAAACAAGAGGCAATCCTGTTAAACTCATCACTTTGTAAGCAGCCTCCCCCAGTTGGCCCAGCACCTGAAGGTTTATGAATTCAACTGAACTTTGTTTCCCTCTGATGGAATGGGTAACATGTATTATATACTATATATAATACATACATATAATATACAGGTGGTCCTCGACTTACAAACTAGTTCCATTCCTACGACTTGTCGTAAGCCGATTTTCGACGTAAGTCGGAATTTATACCTAAGTTAACACCTTAAGTCACTCACTCTGTACACACAACACATGAAGGACATATAAAAAACAGTAATTAAATGAAACAATAATTAAAAAAAGAGAGAACAATTTCTTATCTTTATTTCTGTGGTCATATGTACAAACCAAACCACGTAGGTCGAAACTAGGTTTTTTAATAAATTTATGGGAGTGCGTCATAACCACGAAACGTCGTAACTCGAGACCGTCGTAACCCAAGGACCCCCGTATACTTATTTGTAAGTCTTTGAGGAGATGGTGGGTGGGAGTAAACGATTCAAAATTTTGATCCCTATTTTTGTCACATAACCTACTCCGTAAACTGATCTGATTAACTTCACATCTAATCTCAATTTCCTCCTTTTTTATCACAAGCATGCTCTGAGATAGACTGCAGATATATGTGCCAAGAAAATCGCATTCTGGCAAGCATCCACAAACTTAACTAGTCTGCCTGCTCTACAGTCCACAAAGCCATCGCACGGAGAGGCCGACACACAGGCGCCTGCTCACAGAGCAGACGTCCTGTCAGTCGACATCTGAAGATGGGGAGAAACATCGAATGGGAACGAGGCGCCCGTGGTGGAGCGTGGTTGGCTTCGCACTTCAGGGGCAGTGTTGTAAGGCAACTTCAACAGAGGGCGAGAATGAGATCAGCATTCCCAAGCTACAGCACAGCAGCCTGCGAGACACCTGAGGGCAGTGTACTTATTAGACCCTGTGTTAAAAAAAAACACGCTCCTAACATGACTGCAGGTTCACAGGGAGACAGACAACAAAGGCCATGGTGCAATAGTGCATGTGTCTATGTATGTATACACATGTATACATATTACATATACAAACATATCTCTGTGTGTGAGTCGGCCTATGTATGTATGTACATGCATATATATTACATATACAAATATATATATGTGTGTGTGCCTATGTATGTATGTACATGCATATATACTACATATACAAATATATATCTGTGTGTGTGTCTATGTATGTATGTACATGCATATATACTACATATACAAATATATATCTGTGTGTGTGAGTCTATGTATGTACATGTATACATAATGTGTGTGTGTGTGTGTGTGTGTATGTATGTATATGTATTTATATTTCATGTATAAATTCAAATTGCAATGAAACTTGGCATTGGTAAGGGGTTATACAAAGGACCCATACAGAGCATCCTAAAGCAGTACCATGACACAAGAGAACACTTTCATTCAGTCAGACAGATGATTTTAAGATTATAAAAGAGGATTTTCATGTTGAATTCTTCTCTTAGTTATTTATGCTTCATACTACACAAAAACACACTAATATCATGCATGCAAGTGTGAATGAGTAAATGAATGTGTGTGTGAGTAGTGTGGTTGTGTGTATCCTGCAATGGGAGTATGTGCATGCGTGTAAGTATGCATGCATGTATGGTGTACATGTGTGAATGCATGTATGTGGGAAGGTACTCCCTCTCGGAGAGGCATTTCTCCCTCTGGACAGTTCCTCTACTCAGATAGGTGGCTGAAGGTTGTGTTTCTATTCTCGGGGGGGGGGGGGGGGGGGAAACGGGGTAGGGAATGTTTCGAGGACACCCTGGGGAGGCACTGCAGACGCAGCCCCGAGCTCTCGCTCCCAGACACCAACAGCAAATAACCACAATCTGGACCACTGCAGTATCAATTTAAAAAAATGTCTGACTTAACATTTTTCTCTGTTCTGCTTCAGTACTGAACTACATTTGTGAATACGAAATGTGTGTATTGTGGTCATGCAGGCAGACGTAAGAGAGAAGCGTAATGGCATCATAAATTACCACTAACTCCAGGATCCTTCAGTGCTGTGTCATGTGACATGAAATACTTCCTGACAATCGCTTGCCTTTGGGATTTAATATTTGCGGTCCACCTGTATTTGCAGACAACAAATGATTAAGTATTCATTATATTTCCCATTATAAGGCGCCGAGGCAGACAGGGAAACACAGTTTATCTGTTACTACTGAAGGTCCCTCTCATTTTCTGTATTCAATGTACACACTAAAAACACAGGTCTGTGTGCAAGATATAGTGTGCATTTTGGAGAACTAGACATACACATACACATTAGTATAATCATACTAAGACATACTATACATCCAAATTAAATGTATTTTAAACAGCTGTACATTGTTGTTGTTGTAGTTTTTCCCCAATTCAGTATTTTTTTTTAAGTTAAGCAATGACAGTAATGAAGGTATTAGCTATATTTAAATATGAGGTGAAGTATAAAACAAAATCGAATTTAAGGAGTAATTACAGTTACTGTTACCTACCATTATTTTAACGACTCAGTAAATGAAGAATGAATCCACAAAGCCATCTTGCAGATCAGCGACTGTTTTCTGAAAAAGCATTGGCTGTATATGCACGGGGCCTGGTGGGGTTCTCTGGTTCTCCACTGGGGGCAGACTGCACACATGTTAGCAGCTGCCTGTCACGAACCGGGAGAGGAGGAAAAGCGAGTGTTTAGCGCTAGCATGCAATCCACAGTGGAGCGGAGGGCAAACTGCGGCAGCACGAAAACCCGGCTCTGCCACAGAAGCTCCTCGCGTTAAACACTGCTCCACCAAACAGATCATGTCACCGAGGCCAGACGCTGCAATGCTGGCCTAAGCCCCTTCCCCTGCTCTGTGTGAGTTTCCCTTTGTCTTTTCCATTCATCAACTACTTAACTTCACACAGATCAGAGTTTCACAATGCAATTTGGAAGCATGTGACCAAACTGACTTTTAAAATGTTAAAGTTTTCTGCCCACGTCAAAGGCTGGTCCAGGATGAAATAGCAGACACTGCCTATACATCCTGCCCAGAACAGGAGATGTCCTCCCACACAACGGCATTCATTACACCTGCCAGTCAGCGCCACTCCTCCGTCATGTATAATTTATCGCTTTTAATTATTGGACGGTCAGTGACAGACATCTTGCCGAGCGTTGGAGCCATGCCTCCAGCCCTTCAGTAACAGCTCATTGGCTTTGTTGTCTGATGCATCATTGCCTGTTTTTACAATGTGGCAGACAAGACACGGATTAGCCCTGCAGGCATGGTGCTAACGCAACTGCCTCCTGCCTGCCTCCTCTTCGGACTGAGCTGGGGAGGTTTGATCGCTGATCCCAACCGGGAATGATAATAGGGAGAACAGCGGACTGTAGCAGGGGCGGGAGTGGTGGGTATGGGTCTGGTGCTTTCCTTCCTCCATTTGGCATATACAATAACACCATGTGCTTGGGTCACCGCTATGCCCCCCGGCACACACAGAGGGCGCTGTGCAGCTGAACCACCAAAGCACTCACCTGGGAGATGGCATTATAGTGGAGGTGTATTTGTTATGATGAGCCAGTGAACATCACCTGTGCTCTCTGGTGGGAGGAGCTTACCGGCCCTGGTGGGGTGAAGCCAAATGTGACATCACAACCGCAGGCTCCCAGTCAGAGGCTGCTTAAATAAAACACACATTAAGGGCACATGGAATTTAATCAAAACTGTCTATAAAGTACAATTCTTAGAGTATTTACTATTTTATTGGGAACAAGAAAGCATGTCCATTCAAATATTCTCTTTTCATTCTACAATTGAATAGCATATGCCTTTAAAGTGACAGTTACTTTGATTGAATCCCTGCCATAGTCTGTTAAAAAGATAACCAAAAGCCTGAAGCTCCTAATAGAGGCAGACTGTACACAGAGATCAGCTTTACCAGCTGAGCTGTCTGCAAACCCCATGGATTGCATACAGGATGCCCCCATACTCAACAATGGCCAGCATGGAAACAAAGACCTTTGCCATAACGGTCCAACCATTAGATTCCCCCGGAAAGAGACCAATCCTCCCACAACTGAAACGCAGTCAGGGCTAACTGGCACAACTGAAATGTAGTCAGGGCTAACTGGCACAACTGAAACGCAGTCAGGGCTAACTGAGGATGTTGTGAGTATGTTCAGGCTTCCGAAGGTCCTGAGTGAAAGTGTGTTTTGCTGCACACGCAGACATGCTACACGCACGGCCCCCATTGGGAAGGTCTCAGTTACCCCCCACCCCTTTCACTTTGACTCCGAGAACACAGCACTGGCTTCTGTGGCCGTATTGGTCGCAGCATTGCTTCATTTATTTTTGTTTATTTGGTTTTGATGAGTTTTCATTTCTCGACACATATTTTTGAAGAATATGACCTGAATACTCATTGCAGTAGAGGGCTCAAGTACTGATGTAGGAGCACTGTAACCAGCCAATCACAGATAGCAGACACTCTAATGGACAGAGGTTAAGCATACCCTGGCCAAACAGAACACTTGTGGGAATCATCACACTCAAAAAAAAACCAACTGCAGTTCCCGGATACTTGCTAAAAATAAACATACAAGGAGGTAGTTATCTCATCTATCTAGTTCTTTGCCTGTCTTTGTTTACATACTGATGCATAACAGTAAAATACAACACCGAACAAGATTATAGCTTCAACGAGCTCAAAGATTACGGCGCTGATGTTTACAGTTTAATGTGCCGAAATGATATCAGCACCATAGCGGTCCCTTTTTTAATTGCCACCATCCAATTTTTCTTCACCTTTGTGGTTCTGGAGGTTCAATGGAAACAGGAAAAGAAATGCATCCCAATAACAGTTGCAAAAATGATTCAACAGCAGAATGACATGCATATCGAAATCCTGGCACTTCATTATATCATATGCTGTTTTACATATTTCCAGCGCACAGGCTTGAGAAAACAGCTGCCCATGCCAGTCAGGGAAGTCATGCTGGACATTCCATACACAGCTGTAGGAAGAGAAGCAGAACAGAGCTGCCAGAGCACACTGTAGGAGCAGAGGCACAGAGCTACCAGAGCACGCTGTAAGAACAGCAGCATGGGGCAACCAGCGCACGCTGTAAGAACAGCAGCAGCACAGGACAACCAGTGCATGCTGTTGGAACAGCCGCACAGGACAACCAGAGCACGCTGCAGGAACAGCAGCACAGGGCAACCAGAGCGCTCTGTAGGAACAGCAGCACAGGGTAACCAGAGCACGCTGTAGGAACAGCAGCACAGGGCAACCAGAGCACGCTGTAGGAACAGCAGCACAGGGCAACCAGAGCACGCTGTAGGAACAGCAGCACAGGGCAACCAGAGCATGCTGTAGGAACAGCAGCAAAGGGCAACCAGAGCACGCTGAAGGAACAGCAACAAAGGGCAACAAGAGCACGCTGTAGGAACAACAGCAAAGGGCAACCAGAGCACGCTGTAGGAACAGCAGCACAGAGCAACCAGAGCACGCTGTAGGAACAGCAGGACAGGGCAACCAGAGCACGCTGTAGGAACAGCAGCACAGGGCAACCAGAGCACGCTGTAGGAACAGCAGCGCAGGGCAACCAGAGCACACTGTAGGAACAGCAGCAAAGGGCAACCAGAGCACGCTGTAGGAACAGCAACAAAGGGCAACCAGAGCACGCTGTAGGAACAACAGCAAAGGGCAACCAGAGCACGCTGTAGGAACAGCAGCACAGAGCAACCAGAGCACGCTGTAGGAACAGCAGCACAGGGTAACCAGAGCACGCTGTAGGAACAGCAGCACAGGGCAACCAGAGCACGCTGTAGGAACAGCAGCGCAGGGCAACCAGAGCACGCTGTAGGAACAGCAGCACAGGGCAACCAGAGCATGCTGTAGGAACAGCAGCAAAGGGCAACCACAGCACGCTGAAGGAACAGCAACAAAGGGCAACCAGAGCACGCTGTAGGAACAACAGCAAAGGGCAACCAGAGCACGCTGTAGGAACAGCAGCACAGAGCAACCAGAGCACGCTGTAGGAACAGCAGGACAGGGCAACCAGAGCACGCTGTAGGAACAGCAGCACAGGGCAACCAGAGCATGCTGTAGGAACAGCAGCGCAGGGCAACCAGAGCACACTGTAGGAACAGCAGCAAAGGGCAACCAGAGCACGCTGTAGGAACAGCAACAAAGGGCAACCAGAGCACGCTGTAGGAACAACAGCAAAGGGCAACCAGAGCACGCTGTAGGAACAGCAGCACAGAGCAACCAGAGCACGCTGTAGGAACAGCAGGACAGGGCAACCAGCACACGCTGTAGGAACAGCAGCACAGAGCTACCAGAGCACGCTGTAAGAACAGCAGCATCACAGGACAACCAGTGCATGCTGTTGGAACAGCCGCACAGGACAACCAGAGCACGCTGTAGGAACAGCAGCACAGGGCAACCAGAGCGCTCTGTAGGAACAGCAGCACAGGGTAACCAGAGCACGCTGTAGGAACAGCAGCACAGGGCAACCAGAGCATGCTGTAGGAACAGCAGCGCAGGGCAACCAGAGCACGCTGTAGGAACAGCAGCGCAGGGCAACCAGAGCACGCTGTAGGAACAGCAGCACAGGGCAACCAGAGCACGCTGTAGGAACAGCAGCAAAGGGCAACCAGAGCACGCTGTAGGAACAGCAACAAAGGGCAACCAGAGCACGCTGTAGGAACAACAGCAAAGGGCAACCAGAGCACGCTGTAGGAACAGCAACAAAGGGCAACCAGAGCACGCTGTAGGAACAACAGCAAAGGGCAACCAGAGCACGCTGTAGGAACAGCAGCAAAGGGCAACCAGAGCACGCTGTAGGAACAGCAGCACAGAGCAACCAGAGCACGCTGTAGGAACAGCAGGACAGGGCAACCAGAGCACGCTGTAGGAACAGCAGCAAAGGGCAACCAGAGCACGCTGTAGGAACAGCAGCAAAGGGCAACCAGAGCACGCTGTAGGAACAGCAGCACAGGGCAACCAGAGCACACTGTAGAAACAGCAGCACAGAGCAACCAGAGCAAGCTGTAGGAACAGCAGCACAGGGCAACCAGAGCGCTCTGTAGGAACAGCAGCACAGGGCAACCAGAGCATGCTGTAGGAACAGCAGCACAGGGCAACCAGAGCACGCTGTAGGAACAGCAGCACAGGGCAACCAGAGCACGCTGTAGGAACAGCAGTGTAGGGCTACCAGAGCACGCTGTAGGAACAGCAGCACAGGGCAACCAGAGCATGCTGTAGGAACAGCAGCGCAGGGCAACCAGAGCACGCTGTAGGAACAGCAGTGTAGGGTTACCAGAGCACGCTGTAGGAACAGCAGTGAAGGGATACCAGAGCACGCTGTAGGAACAGCACTGCAGGGCTACCAGAGCACGCTGTAAGAACAGCACTGCAGGGCTACCAGAGCACAATGTAGGAACAGCAGCACAGGGCTACCAGAGCACGCTGTAGGAACAGCAGTGCAGGGCTACCAGAGCACGCTGTAGGAACAGCAGCACAGGTCAACCAGAACATGCTGTAGGAACAGCAGCACAGGGCAACCAGAGCACGCTGTAGGAACAGCAGCACAGGGCAACCAGAGCGCTCTGTAGGAACAGCAGCACAGGGCAACCAGAGCACGCTGTAGGAACAGCAGCACAGGGCAACCAGAGCACGCTGTAGAAACAGCAGCACAGGGCAACCAGAGCACGCTGTAGAAACAGCAGCAAAGGGCAACCAGAGCGCTCTGTAGGAACAGCAGCACAGGGCAACCAGAGCACGCTGTAGAAACAGCAGCACAGAGCAACCAGAGCACGCTGTAGAAACAGCAGCACAGGGCAACCAGAGCACGCTGTAGGAACAGCAGCACAGGGCAACCAGAGCACGCTGTAGAAACAGCAGCACAGAGCAACCAGAGCACGCTGTAGGAACAGCAGCAAAGGGCAACCAGAGCACGCTGTAGGAACAGCAGCACAGGGCAACCAGAGCACGCTGTAGGAACAGCAGCACAGGGCAACCAGAGCACGCTGTAGGAACAGCAGCACAGGGCAACCAGAGCACGCTGTAGGAACAGCAGCACAGGGCAACCAGAGCACGCTGTAGAAACAGCAGCACAGGGCAACCAGAGCACACTGTAGAAACAGCAGCACAGAGCAACCAGAGCACGCTGTAGGAACAGCAGCACAGGGCAACCAGAGCACGCTGTAGGAACAGCAGCACAGGGCAACCAGAGCACGCTGTAGGAACAGCAGCACAGGGCAACCAGAGCACGCTGTAGGAACAGCAGCACAGGGCAACCAGAGCACGCTGTAGGAACAGCAGCACAGGGCAACCAGAGCACGCTGTAGGAACAGCAGTGTAGGGCTACCAGAGCACGCTGTAGGAACAGCAGCACAGGGCAACCAGAGCATGCTGTAGGAACAGCAGCGCAGGGCAACCAGAGCACGCTGTAGGAACAGCAGTGTAGGGTTACCAGAGCACGCTGTAGGAACAGCAGTGAAGGGATACCAGAGCACGCTGTAGGAACAGCACTGCAGGGCTACCAGAGCACGCTGTAAGAACAGCACTGCAGGGCTACCAGAGCACAATGTAGGAACAGCAGCACAGGGCTACCAGAGCACGCTGTAGGAACAGCAGTGCAGGGCTACCAGAGCACAATGTAGGAACAGCAGCACAGGTCAACCAGAACATGCTGTAGGAACAGCAGCACAGGGCAACCAGTGCACGCTGTAGGAACAGCAGCACAGGGCAACCAGTGCATGCTGTAGGAACAGCTGCACAGGGCAACCAGAGCACGCTGTAGGAACAGCAGCACAGGGCAACCAGAGCACGCTGTAGAAACAGCAGCACAGGGCAACCAGAGCACGCTGTAGAAACAGCAGCAAAGGGCAACCAGAGCGCTCTGTAGGAACAGCAGCACAGGGCAACCAGAGCACGCTGTAGAAACAGCAGCACAGAGCAACCAGAGCACGCTGTAGAAACAGCAGCAAAGGGCAACCAGAGCACGCTGTAGGAACAGCAGCACAGGGCAACCAGAGCACGCTGTAGAAACAGCAGCACAGAGCAACCAGAGCACGCTGTAGGAACAGCAGTGCAGAACTACCAGAGCACACTGTAGGAACAGCAGTGCAGAGCTACCAGAGCACATTGTAGGAACAGCACGCAGGGCTACCAGGGCACGCTGTAGGAACAGCAGTGCAGGGCTACCAGAGCACAATGTAGGAACAGCAGCACAGGGCAACCAGAACACGCTGTAGGAACAGCAGCACAGGGCAACCAGTGCATGCTGTAGGAACAGCAGCACAGGGCTACAAGAAAATGCTGAGAAATTCAAGTCATTCAGCGATTTATGAGAAACATGACACGACCACTGTTTTACTAATGGCTGATAGAGGGAGCGGGTTTCTACACATGTCTTTCAGATTCCAGGATTCCCCACCCCCCAACTTTCAGGTTTGGAGTCCTGCCAGGCCGTGCAGTGCTTCTGCCAAGCCTCTCACCCCTATTCTTTCAGGACAGTTTAAAAAAAGAGACTTTTCCTTTGGTCTTTACTAAGATCCTGTGCAATTAATGACTAAAATCCTCCACATCAGGATGAGGCACAGGAGTGTAAGACACAAGGCTGAGACTGCAGGTGTGGAGTTTTGGGGCATGAGGGAGCTGGGCATGTTCCACGTGCGAGTCAGCCACCCTGCCAGCTAACAATTATGAAGTAGAGATTAAAATAGCCACATTCACAAAGTGACACATGACCACACTAAACCAAGTTTGAGTTAATCACACAAGGAAAAACTAAACCTACAGCTACAATGCTTTTGGGTTTCCTGTGCTTGCACAAGTGTGAGGACAAAATGTAACCAGCGTAACATTGTAGCAAGGCACAAAAATAGATGTCAAACCTTTTAACCAGCTTTGTCAAATAAAAAGGTACAAGGGAAGCTTTTGGAACACAATGAATACTTAATGTTGATTTGATAATCAGCAGTCCATCACAATTTATTTCATGGGAGCCATGACATCTGACAGAATCTTGGTATAACTGTACAAATACTGTTCCAAAATGTGTAGTAGCCATACTTAAAAATCAAACACAACCATTCACCCTGTCTTATCACTGAAGATGTGCTACAAACAAAAACGTAACTTAAACATAAAATATATATTTTCTAACAAATTAAGAAGGGTTTAAAGATGTTAAAGTGTCAGATGAATGCAGTAAAGTTAAATAATGACATTGCCTACATTCAAATGTATGCATATTACATGCCAGGTGAGCTAAAAACTGCTGTCAAGAAGACAGCAATTTTTACCATGACAACAGAAGACAAACCAGTCTTTTTACCATTAAAGTCATTGATTTTTGTTTAATAAGTGAAATGGCTTTTTACACAGTGCAATAGATAATGCAATGTTTGTACATTATTTGCTATTTCATCAAACAGAAGGGGTGGATGGAAAACATGTTTCCTAACACTAAATACACTCCAAAAAACTACCTCAAATTACACCCCAAAAAACTATATCAAATTACACCCCAAAAAACTATATCAAATTACACCCCAAAAAACTACCTCAAATTACACCCTAAAAAAACGACCTCAAATTACACCCCAAAAAACTACCTAAAATTAAAGGTCACTGGTTTTTGCTGCTGATGGCCTTTGCATTCATTCTGCATGGCCAGGTCACCACACACAGGGGACTATATATCTATATCTGGTTTAATGTGCACCATAGTTAAATGGAAGAAAGGGAATATAACTTAACTTTTATAACTGACGTAACTTTAAATGTTACAAAGCACAAACAGACTCTCGGATCGAAGGCAGAATAGGTTCTCGGTCACGGGCAGGTGTGCAGTGACATGTCCTCTGCTGTGACGTTCTGAAGGCCTGAGTGTTCACTCAGGAAGCTTTCTTAAGTGTCCCAAAGGGTGCAGAAGACCCTGCCAGGCCAATGGCCCACGGAGAATGTCCAGTCCGGAATGCTCTCTCTCCGCATTACAACTTTTCCTACCCCTAAAAACATCCAAGTGGCAGACGCTTCATTCGAAGCTAAACTAAAAGCAATGGGTTGAGAAAGAATGGTGAAAGTTACTCAATCAGAGTCAAAAATCTCAATAGTCAATATGTGGTCATTATTTGAAGGATGTGCAAGAAACACCAACCCTGCAAAGACCTGAACCAAACACTGGAGTGCGGCGGAAACATTCCAGGCCCAGACCTGTTGTGTTTTGAGAGAACATCTGCAGCAGCACATTTCACATTACAAATACAGGGAAGCTGTGCCCCCCCCCACACACACACACACACCCTCATGGAGTCCTGATGATCCAAGCCTGGTGAAAAATGAACTATATATGAACTGTGTGTGAGGATGGATGGTGAGGTTGGGTTTTTCTTTTTTATTTATTCTTCCTGCATGGAGGAAGGGTCTGCTTGTGCCAGACTTGCTCCTCTCGCCGTCTGTCTGTGAGTGAATCCCCTGTGGACGGTATCGCTGTCTGCCTTCACCCCTGCCCACACCCGCAGGAGGGACGCCTGCAAATGGAGGCATCGCTCTGGCATCGCTCTGGTATCGCTGCAGCATCAGCATGTCTGCCATAACAGGGTTCACTGGCTGATCACTACAGCATTTTAAAGAGAGTCAAACGTGCTCGAAAATGTGTGACTTTTAAACATGGGTTTTCACAGTTTTTACATAAAAATACTGCATAAAAATGCAGTAACCATGTAATGTATAGTCTCTGTGTGGACTGACTGCTGATCTCTGCTAAATATGATAAGGTAAAAAGATGATATCCCTTTTCAAAAACTGTTTGCACACTGCTTTTAATAAAATGTTTCCTTGCACATATCTGGTAACCAATGTAGGCTTGGTAATCGCAGAAGTGTGGATATTTCCAGGATTAGCAAAAAACTTCTAAATAATGTTGGAACAATTTCAACCTAAAATGACTGATGTTGCTTTGCCTCTGAGACAATAAACAGTGTTTTCAGCCATTGAACAAGAGCGGAATAAACACGGCAACAATAGCCCTTTGGTGTATGTAATTACAGGGGTACTTTTGGAAGCAGACAGGATAAGTAAAAACTATGACGTGCAAACAGGAACCGTTAAAATGTGTTTTTAACATGCGTTTTCTGATTATATTATCTTCAAGCGCATAAAAGCATAGTTGGCAGATGATAATGGTGAAAGATGAAAGTAGATATGGCAGTTTTTGTGGCATGCTTGATCTATCTTTCATTTTAAGTGTCTGGTTTGATCTGTAAAGCAGCTGTCAATCAAACAAGGAAATGGGTTACGATAGTTTGCTGCACTTTGAGATGTTTATTATAGTTATGTTTGAGACTAGCAGACAGAACTATGGTCAATGAAGTTTGACCAAAGTGGTAATAGTTCAATTAGAGCTATAACATTAACACGAGACATTCTCCTATTTCTACCTGAAGGAAGGAAAAATGCCTTGCCAGGCGGAACTGATGAGAACAAGAGAATCTTGCCTGGTCAGGACACAAAAACCTATTTGACACTGTATTTCACGCCAGCTGATGAGAACTGGAGAAAGCGACAGAAATGTTGAAAAAATCGATGAACAGAAAATTTAGGGAACCTTATCACATGAAAGGATCATACAAAGATTATTCTGAAATACAAGACTATAACCTGTCATAAATGATTTTTATCCAGTGCACCTGGGAGTAAAGAATATATGTATTAAAATCAAGTACACCTGACAACTCCAGTGTATCTATGCGTAATCAGATATTTTCAGAACCCTATACCGTATTTAATGTATAGACATGACTGATGATTCATCATTATTTATGTCACATATAACTTCCATTTGAACATACAGAGCAGCAGGAGAAGCTTATGATATAAATCCTCATGCGCGATTGACCGAAGGACACCAACTCACTATTATTATATCTACACTATTATTTCAGATCAAATCATCAAATTATGTTTTCTCCATGACAATCACATTATATTCTCACTCAGATGACAAATCTCTGGCAAAAGACCATTGAGGCATTTACATAGTAGCTGCTCATTTTTTGAAAGAACATCCATCCATTCTGTATAATCTAAAAGGAACATATTTGTTCAGTGACCTCCTGCACCTGCATCAGTTCACATATTAGTTGTTATTAAAACACGTGTATAAATATATACATTTGAAATATTAATGGAATTACTAATTACCAGTAAAGTTGTGAAAGATATTGAAAAATCAGCACGATAATATCTGAATTTGGCAGTCACAGAAACGGCAAAATTATTTAATGTGTTAAAGTCCTCCGCCAAACAAGAAAAAATTGCATCAGGTCAGATGAACAGTGGTCACAAGTCAAAGGTCAGCAGCCGTAAAACAAAATGACAACAGATTGAATCTACACCTCTTTCACCCTGTCCCAAGAAAAGCTCTGCACAGTGAGCAGGTATTTATCGTAGAGCTGCCATTCAGAAATCGCTTACAACAAAGGCCAATGCAGAACAGCCTGAACCACAAAACCTGGAGTTCTCAGCACTGAAAGAGAACAATAATGTGTGCTACATCATGTGTTGCACTTGCTCCATCATTTGGACAGGTTTATGTTTGGAGAGAGCCAAAGGCAGTCCTCCCCCTGCACTGCCAGGTCCCAATGGTGTGGATATGCAGTGGCATGGGCAGCCATCTTGTAGATTCTGGAAAACAAAGTATGGAGGAGATTTCCTCCTCCTTCGTGTCTCAAAGCATGCAAGCTTTCCCTCTTTAAGAGTGGCCACATATGCCATGAGACACAGCTGACGAACTGAAGCTGTTTTAAGCTTAATGGCCTGATACATGTACACGAACGTACACTCACTTTTGAAAAGACAAGATCACTCCCCCCCACCCCACAAGCGCACACACACACGCGCGCGCACACACACACACACACACACACCTTTATTGGTATTCCAGTGCGAATTCGGGGGCAAAAATAACACAACCTTGGATACCACCATCAGCCAACAGTAAAACTACATAAATATTCCAGTCAGTCCTGACATTGTCTCAAAACAGACAGAAAATAGCAGATTTAAGTTGATAAACCCGCAGCCTTTGTGCAGATTACTCGTGTTTTAGAGCTGGAGCAAGGCATGTTTATGATCTTGATAAATTCCCTAACAAACAGGCAACTAAACCTATTTAAATACAGCACAGGCTCCTGGGGTTTGCAGGACAAATTATATTTGGGGAGGGCTGGGGGGGGGGGGTTAAAAAAAGAGGGAGAAGGAGAAATGACAAACAGCTCATCAAATTAACATATCTGCCGGGCACCAGTCGCATGGAAATAAAGGAGGATTTCTGCATGAGATAGTTAAAATAATTATAAACTCAAAAAAGGGCTAAAAATAAGGGCTTTTTAAATGCACTCCTGGTGCGCAGCCATAAAGCAGTAATGTATTCCTGTTTCCACATGTGGATAAGTCTTAGAGCACGGGCTGAACATTTTCACTTATCTCAGCGCTACAGGCACATGGAGGTAAAACTAAGCCTGACATATATTTTCCCCCCTTATTCTGACCACAGCCAGCCACAGTCTGGAAGGTAGGCTGTCAGGACAATTGGAAATGCTGCCCTCATTTGTAACATATCACTGCCACATGCTGATCTGCTGCAGAGCACTGAGAGAGAACAATGCAGGAAATCAAGGCGACACCGACACCCAATCAAAGATTAAAATGCACATTATTCCAAAAAAATTAAGATGAAGCTAAATACGTCACTGGCATCAAATTCAAGGTGGGCAAAAGGACTATCCATATGCACTTGGACACTCAAGTAAATCACCTGAGGAATGTGTTAGGATAGAGCAGGTGTTCCAAGTCCCTTTCTGTTACAGTGTTTCTAACCATGGGCAGGTGGATGGCAATTGATGGCAAAATTTCTTGCAGTGGTTATTCAAATGCATCTAATTGCTTTGACCCACATTCCTCAAATAAACTGCCATTGGTTTGCTCAACAGCACACCCACATAAAATACAGAACTGGGACATCTTATTTGTGTGCAGCAGGAGAAACGCCTCCTACCTCAATACTGCTATAAACAATACAATTTGACATGTACAAAAATGGAATCAATGTCACTATATTAGGCATGTAGGAATCACTTCTTCTGATACGTGTACAGATCTGCATATGCAAGCACTGCAGGCTGGTGTAACTCCAGACAAGCAGGTCTGATAAACTTCAGTGCAGTGGCTGTTAAGACATGAGCATAAAACGGTGCCTTTCCTTAAGATTGCTGTTAAGTGTAACATGCTGGCATGTAGAAACTGCTAAAAACTAAATATAACAGTCCTGAAAGACAACAGTGCAAGAGCACCAAGCACTGATAACAGCATTCCGTGTATATCTCGCAAACATATCAGCAAGATACCAACAACAGGTATTTAGCAGCCAACGACACGCCAAACAGCGTTCCGAATTTTTGGTAGTATATCCAGAATTACTCATGTCGGAGAAGAGGAACTATATGAATGGTACAATATGCTTTTCTTTATTCTGAGCCACTTGCTACGGTCCATTGCAGGCTAGCGGCATTGTGATATTGCGATGATGTAATGTGGGAGGAAGGCTAGACCTTGGTACAGACTCGCTATTAAAATAGGTTATTTATCAGGTAACAGTACATAGAAAATGAAATAAGTTGAAAGCCGAGAAGAGCATCTTGATAACAATGTAAATTTCGCTGGGAAAAGCAGATTTCGTACGAAAGAGGCATTTTATTTAATTCGCAGAAATTATCCCCCCCGAAGCATTACATTCAAACTGAACTACAGTGTGCAGCAATCAAATACGTGCACCTTGTGTGTTGGGTGGGGGTATTGGGGAGGAGCGGGCTTGAATGCAGTGTACATCTCGAGATTTCATTGGCTTTCAGTGACATCATCGCTGAGGTGCTCTGGATATGCGAGACAGTGGGATCTTGCTCAGTGTTGAGCACAATCGAAGGTCTTCTAACTCAACCAAATCCAAAACAAAAGTTTTCAAGACTGATACAAAAACCTCAACTTTTTCTTGTAGCCGAAACAGATTACATGGGATGGGGTGCAAGAGGGATGGCAAAAATTAGAACGCGGCATCTTCCGTTTCTCCAAAGTCAGGGACGCTGTCCAGCTCCAACCTTGCTGAAGAACATTGTCCCACTCAGTCAAACCAAAAACATTTACCCTGCACAACTGCTGAACTAGGAAAGTTTATAATTAGATCAAAACACCTTATTTAAGATATTGCCTACAAAAATTAAATATGTTCTCTGTAGTTTCAAGTTATGATCACACTTTTATTGGAGCTTCGAAAACAAAGGAATTATTAAATACCACTGTAATACAAATACAACAGCTTGCCAAACTTTTCACTGAGACTGCAATTTCATGACCAAAAAAAATATTAAATTATCAAATGTTTGAAAAGGAAAAAAGCCGAAATTTTCAAAAAGTTTCATGAAGCGTTGAAACGCTCAGAGTGTCAGAACTTGGTCAGTGTCCTGATAATCCCGCGGAATTGAGCACAGTGCCTACCTTGATTTGTCGAGCTCCTCGAGCTCCATGCAATTGTTGATCCCTGTTTGTAAATTGGCGATCCTTGAAAGCCCATTGTAATCCACTGTGTTGTGTAATTCCTGCTGTCCCCTGATTGTCCATAAATATAATCCAAAAAAACAGAGACTGCTTTCCGAACAAATCGCACAGCACTTTCCATCCTTTCCCAGATCAGTGCGAAGGTGCGTCGTGCTCCTTGCGTGGGACACACAGGACCCTGTGAGAGAAGTTTAAATGTAAAAACAATCAAATACTTAAATTAAAAATGTTTAAAGTATAAATAATATCACAAGTATTGAAGTTCGAGTTGGATCTCATAATGTAGGGCCATGTTAATATTTTATCTTCCAGGATAAGAGAATACTCTCAAATGAGGAAAACAACCAAGGCTGTAAACTTTGTGCCTCATGCTTTAATTTTAGTCTCTGGGTTGAAGAAGACAAAAAGTGCTCCAGTAATTCAAGTAAAATTGCAGATTCTAAAACAACAAGGTTCACAACAAGCTTTTTATTTTTGTAATTTATTCGAAACAAGGTAAAACAGAATTTATTTATTAAAATGATGTCCCATTCGATTGCTTAGACAACGAAGGGCAATGACTGACTTATTTTATTATTTGGTAGATTATGCGAGATATATTGTGTTATGACATGTCGTGTACATTTACAACTTTATGATATTAGTTTGAAAATGCTTCAGATTTACTTTCCGATAACTAACGACTTAAAATGTTGTGCAATTTAGGGTATCGCTTAAGGCTTACTTTTTCTTCATTTTTATATACACTTTTAGAAAGCACATATTTGCCAAATGCAGTAAACTGGAGCTGCATCAATGCAACCGACTAGAACAAAAGGCAATCCAAGAAACTGAGTTTTGCTGTTTGGAAAATTTAAAAAGATTTAAAACGATGACAAAACAGTACAATAAATCTCAAATGTGAAACAATGTGTAAAAACATCAGCAATTTAATGATACGCAAGCACGTAAATAGTGAATAAATTGGAATTCAACTTGACCACTCAAAAGTGAGTCTTTTTTCTTTTGTTTAAAACCAGATTTTACATAAAAGCAAGACAACTAAGACACTTCAATGCTGGTAGTTTCTTTGTCGCCCAAATCGTGTTTTTGGGGTCTGTTTAATTCCTGTATATGATAGTTTATATAAATCAAATAAGGACAAAGACAGTACATCGAGCCTCAAGTTCTTGTAACAAAGGAGCGGCATTGACTGTTCATTCTACCTGTTGCTCATACGCTGAACTACATGACTTATCCCAATTTCCTATATCTTGATTTGCTTTTTAATCTCAGTAGCCTCCCGTCCCAAATATTCCAGATATCACCATTTTGTACAGTAAACGGCATCGTGACTAAAATATAACAATTAAGTACACCTGAAAGCAAAATTTCGTTTGCACAAAGTATAAACCAATAGTATTAACTATAAATATTATTTTAAGTTTGTAAACAGGTTTTCCGTTAAAAGTAAACGCTCGGAATACTTCTGAATTTTTCGTCCCAATGTAAATTACTCAAATTGTCGTCGTGCGCAATTTTCTATAAACTTCCCAAACCAATCAACTTTTGACAGCTGTGTCTGGTTACATACAACAACTGAAGTGTAAAATAGTAAACATACCGGATAAAGGCAAGTTTCCCAACTTTCTTCCTGTTGCATCTTTCTAATATAACATTAGTTTTTGAACAGGGTAACAAGAATTCTCCATCCACGATTTCTCTTCAAAGCTCTCCGCGGAACAAAGGAACGCTCCTCTCCTCTTTGTGCTCAACTTTGCGAGCTGACGCACCAACTCTGAGTAACTTTTCACCGAAAACAAAACAATTCAATGAGTTTAAAAACAACCCAGCAAAGTCGGCATATTATTTTACCTGTTGTATTCATTTTCATGTGTCCACGAAAATAATCGGCGAATCCGAAAAAGTTTATAGGTGAATATTTTGGTTGTGTTGTTAGGGCTCTTTGTCTGCACGTGTGAAGGGCTTCTTGGCCGCGCCTTGTTCATTTCAGTTTCAGTCCCGCCCTCCAAATACAACTAAACAACAACAAAGGGACTAACCAGTGGGCATCTGTAGGTAAATGCCAAACGAACATTTCCTATCATGTCTTATTTACGTTTTCTTGTTTGGTTCGGATATTTTAGTTGGTTTGCAGCAGACTACCCTTTAGTTTTGTCGTTACTTCAGAAACTCTTTGTTCTGAAACTTAGGCGCAAATAAAGACGATACAAAATCAGGCAGGCTCTTACTTATAGGAAGACCCAGTTTGACGCAATCGTCAACTTCAGGAGACCTAAATCTTTCTAATGTTCCGAAGTTCCCGGCTTAACTATTTAGCACTGGTTTATGAATTCTCAGTATGTTTGCATGTGTTTTTGTTTTATCTTTCAATTCATATTTTGGTTGGAGGGAAATAAATTTGTGGCGTTTTCCCCACTTACCTTCTTACTGCTTCACAGACATTGAAAGAATAGTAAGTCCTCTGACACAGCTTAAAGTGAAACTATCGTTGAACAACTTTTTCACAGATACGGCAGGTATCCAGGTAACCAAGGTTTATGGCGCGTGAGGACAGTGGGGAAATGCATGTTAAAAAAAAAAAAAAACAATTTGCTCATTTCCAATTATGTTAGGATTTATACATTTGAAAGACAGCTGTCATTTTCTATTTTTTTTTACAAATGATGCACAGAGGAGATACTACTTGACCAAAATAATTTAAGTTTTGTGAGGGTAATTGCCTTTTCTGTGTTTCATTTACATAGTATTTAATGTAAAGAGATGACGAGATTTCCTTTTGCCTTTTTTGCCAAAGACGTAACTTGAATACCATGACCAACCTTGTATTGCGGGGTAAAACTAAATATTCTATTTTCATATGTTCGACACATTTCCATTTCTCTCACACTTTAATGACAATAACAAATAAAAGGGCAACCTGCGAAGCTTATATGATAGCAGTCAGTATGTAGTGAAATACGTTTCACAATGTTAAAACTGTGATACTGCTACTTCTGTAGCATTGCTATGGCACGGTTTATCTTATCAGCCAAAGACAATTCGGTCGTCAATTCAGTCTTTCATTTCAGTTGTCAGTTACTACCAATTAAAGACATCTTAAATGTATAAGCTATAAGTCCCTTCATAAGTAATAGAACAGAATAGAATAGGATTTTAAACAGCAAAATCACAGGAAAAAAAACATTCACATCATATGAAAACAGTTTTGAGCAAGGTTTTGGAAGCCTTTTATTAAAAAAAAAAAAGAAGAAGAAGAATAACTCCAAGGCTCCTCTGAATCTTCACAAACTTTTCTGGAACACTTTCCAATGCTTTTCAGTTTGGTTTTCTTTTTTATTGTAAACCACCTTTAGAAATACAGCACATTATCAACTCCACTAAATCTATTCATCATAGCCGTTGGTTAGAGGATGAATGGAGCAGGGGGGTATGGCCCCCTCACCTTTTCAGGCAACAAGAAAAGACTGATGCCCGCGCTTTTAGAGCGCCAAACCGATTGGGTGCCACCAGTCCCTCCCTGATCATGAGAGACAGGGAGAGCCCCCCTCCCACACTCACACACACACATACACACACACCCACACACTCACACACACCCACACACGCACACACACACGCATTACACCCACACACACACCCACACGCACCCACATACACACTCACACACACACATGCACAACCACACATACACACACACATTACACCCACACACTCACACACACACATACACACACATATTACACCCACACACGCACACACATACATACACACACACGCACACATACACACACACACACATTACACCCACACACACACCCACATTACACACACACACACACACACACCCACACACTTTGAAATGAAATCTTACATCATTACCCATTCACCAAATACATGATAGAAACACAAAAGTGTCCAACTGAGACCGCTGTACTCTGATTGGCCATTGTACATGAAGATCTGATTGGGCGACACACTATAATTCATTTAAATATTTTTGTAAGTTAATCTTTCAGGTCATGGATTTGAAGTTGCACATTTTGCAGGTTTAACAACATTTTAGCAATTTCTTCTTTTTGTTATGTTCTCATGGAATGATTTAAAATGTTCAGTACATCATAAGTTTTGAGAACATTTGACATTTAGGTTTAAAGCTATAAAATGAAAGTGAAATTTTCACATGTAAACCTGCATGATTTCAGCTGTGAGAGGGTGACAGGCTCAGTCATGAGCATGCCTTCCACACAAAACTGAAACGCTTCCATCCATCTGCTATCTGCACCAGGTTCTTATAAGCTCGGGTTGTGGAGAGGTGGAGCTCACCAAAGCATACACTGGGCAAAAAGCAGGGAGACACTCTGGTAAAGCTGCTAGTCCATCGCAAGAGAGGCAGAGGTAGAACACTCTGCAGAAAGACTACTGTGCATTTGTTCTACCCGTGCACTAAGATAGGTGATTTCACTAATTACCTCATCTGTATGGCTAAAGAGTTGTGTTAATTAGAGTCAACTGGGTTAGCATATGGATGGAGCAGATACATGATAGCACTTTTATTTTCTGTAACCAAGGGTTTTTCACCTCTGCAGACAGACCAGCAGACTCTTTCTCTCTCACACACGCACACACACACGCACACACCTACAGGCAATTTGGCAAGTCGAGTCTGCTCAGGCTGCATGCCTTTGCACCGTGGGATGAAAGTGGAGAACACTGCACTAACTCCACACTGAGAGGGCCTAGCTTTGGTGAGAATCAAACCTGGGTGCTTTTCGTGTGAGGCCATATCTCTATCCCCTGAGCGACCATGCTGTATCACAATGAAATAAATGCAAAATATTTTTACAGCTTTGCATGAAATTCAGTGTTGCGGTGACCCTTTTCTTATGTCAACACTGCACAATGATTGGTTGCCATAACTATTTTCTACGTTGCCTTAGAATGCTTCCTTTCAAATGAACCAAATCTTACACAGATCGGTAGAGCTTTTATGTCCACCATTTCTGTGCTGTATCAGAGCAGACTTTACTCTGGGTTAATTTAACACTGAACATAGTGCTATGTGCATGGAAAACATAATGCCTTTTGATATGGTGGGTTCATGTGGGCCAGCATTTTGATCTGCAACATTTAAATAATTATGTATTCTACCAACTACATCCACCTACTTTAGCCAGGAGTTCACATATTTGAGGGGGAAAAGGCTGTCGTAGAATGAGGCTGTATGGCATCACAGATGGGTGGAGCTACCCGACTGACAAACCATCAACTCACCATAGCTCCACCCATTATGGGGTTCTTACAACCTCATTCTGCCATCACTAGGACAAAAATGAAATGTATGGCATCTGGTATTTTTTTAGTTCTCTAACGTTCTCCTTCAGTTTGGAGTTGGAGGTCCATCTCTCTGCTGCTGTGTATTCAGTAATTGGGATGTGCTCTGCAGCCGTCTGTGTGTAGTTTCTGCAACAGAGGACAGCCCAAGGCTACAGACATGCAAACAGACACTGGAATGACCATGAGATCGCCTGTCAGGCAGGCTTTTTGGCCACATTTGGCACTGGTATGGTCAAAATTTGATGGAGGCCACACCCACTTCAGTCTGACATGTTTTCATTGTCATTTGCAACCCCTAAGAGGTAGCAGACCATGTTGCCTGCTTTAGTTGTTTCTTACAGCCCTAATTGAATTTTTATTTTGGATCAATATTTCTAAACAAGACCATATGTACAACTTTACCAATAACAATGCATTAACACAAAATAAATGGACAATTATTAAAAAATAATCATCCCCAGCCTCAAAATCTTGGTATGAGCTCTCACTATTTTTACATTTACTGTGTACTATTTTTGTTATGACTATTTTAAACTTCTGATTACATGCTTACTGCATTTCATTGGCTATGCACTTGTACTTGCTCAATGACGTTAAAGTGGAATCTAATCTAATCTAATCTAAACGGTTTCTGATGAATGCAGACTGAAGTGGGATTACCTTTGTTTATGAAAGGCACTGGCTAGCAGTAACATAATAGTCATCTCAACAGTTGCAATTGTTATTTTAACATGCAGTTTTAATCTTAATCTCAATAACTAAATGCAACTACGTTTAGGGTTACAGTAAAATATCTTACTTAGTATGCTCATATTCATGTTTTACTGGTCTAAGCCCCCTATACTGAGACCAAGCTATTGATGAGTGTTGTTACAGACCATATTCTATGAGCATTACATTGATGGTGACTATTATAATCTTCCTATGTTACAATATGCTTCATATTGTTTTACAGATAGGTGAACCACAGTCACAATTTTAGAGAAAGATTATTGCTGTCAAACAGGTTACAAGTTAAGAGTTCAGTCAAAAAACATAATTTCTTAGTCTAGATGTTTTTTTTAATTTTACAAAATAAAATTCAAGGTTCCTCCTCATCAGTTTATATTCATTATTGGAGCCCCAGTCAAATGCACTTTGCCTCTGAAACTCCATACGGGACTCAATAAAAAGAGATTTCACAACACAAGTTCCTGTGAGAATTTTCTATTTTACTGGAGACAAGCAAATAAACATGATCTTTGAAATGAGTTCCTTTCGTTCTCAAATGGATTCACTCATGCCCATCAAATCAATTTAGTCTGTTTTGATTGCATCGAATGTCCCTTAAAGGGACTAAGTTTGTTTGATTAAATCTCAAGGATATGTCAGTGTCATCAGCGGTTTATAGCACTTGTGGTACATAGCGGTAGTCACCAGGGAGTCAGGGTTCAGGTCGTCAGGTCTCTCCCATCTTATTGCACAGGAGCGACTCCTCTGGCCAGCCAGGGAACTGCAGTTTTCTAGTACCTTCCTGCAGCATATGAAAGACAGCGCAACTGCACCAGTTGCAGACTCAGCTACAGAGTGAAAAGTGGAGACTAGTAGCATGTGCTTCTGGCACATAAATTGTCTGCACGCTTACAAAACAGACAAATATATTTCTGCATTCCTAATTGAGAGAAATGTAAGAAAAAATGGAGATAAGACAGCTAAAAAATGAAAGTGATGAAGACAGAAAACTCACCTGTTGTTATCACAGATATCTAAACAATAAAAACAACAATTGTCCTTTTTTATGTTTACTGACAGATACCATGTCAATCACACATTAATATGTGTAGAGTAGAATAAATAAACACATACATATTTACTGTATTGGTGTGTGTGTGTGTGCGTGTGTGTGTGTGTTTGTGTTTTCTGTTATGTACTATTATTGTTACATATATACTTAATATAGAGGGAGGAGTTTTAGTCTTACCTTCAGTACAACCCGGAGGGGGGAATTTTAGTCTTACCTTCAGTGCAGCTCAGAGGGGGGAATTTATTCTTACCTTCAGTACAACCCGGAGGGGAGAGTTTTAGTCTTACCTTCAGTGCAGCTCAGAGGGGGGAGTTTTAGTCTTACCTTCAGTGCAGCCCAGAGGGGGGAGTTTTAGTCTTACCTTCAGTGCAGCCCGGAGGGGGGAGTTTTAGTCTTACCTTCAGAGCAGCTCAGAGGGGGTAGTTTTAGTCTTACCTTCAGTGCAGCCCGGAGGGGGGAGTTTTAGTCTTACCTTCAGAGCAGCTCAGAGGGGGTAGTTTTAGTCTTACCTTCAGTGAAGCACAGAGGGGGAAGTTTTAGTCTTACCTTCAGTGCAGCCCAGAGGGGGGAGTTTTAGTCTCACCTTCAGTGCAGCCCGGAGGGGGGAGTTTTAGTCTTACCCCCCCCCCCCCCCCCCATTGCTCAGATGTGGCTACTTGAGTCAATGAGGCACCTGCAATCTCTCTGCAATGTATATAATTTCATTGTGTAACTAGTGATCCTAGTCCCATATCCAAGTCTACAGCACCAGCATGTTTGGGTTTTTTCAAGCTGAAACTGCATTTTTTGACAAGCCTAAATTTTATTTTATTGACTATTTTGACTGCATGTAGCATAATTTATTGATGTAGATGAAGGGGAAGAGGCATGAGGTGTTTTTTTTTCCATAATGTGGTTATTCTTAGATCTGGAAAATGTGGCACAAATCAGTATTATGACAGTTATTTAGGCTTTTCTCAATATTCATAATATCACAATATATGTTTCTATGATGAAACATTTTTACATGCCTATGACATTGCATAATTATGACAAGATTCAGCTCTCATAAATATTTCAGATCCCATTCTGACAGGAAAATGGCACAAGTTCACAAGCTTTACTCAAGCTTACTCAATCTTACTTTAGGCAGCAAAAATGAATATCACAATGTTACATTATAAATATATCATTTCTATATGATCTTGATTAAATTCGATAAACAATAATACCATTTTATCTCCCTGCCCTAGTTTTTCTTCAACGAAGATTGCCAGATAGCACTCTAAACTGGAACTTCACAGATCAAAAAGACGTCACTTTTTTTGTCCTTTAAAAATGTGTTTCACAACAATAAATCTTACTTGGTTAAAATAGCTGAATTCTCAAGTTATCATGATAATAAAACATGCTGCCCTGAAAAACCTACCTTTAATCAAGTATTTGTCATCCCCAATAATTTCATAGCCATTTCAAAGAAAAACAAATGTTGAAAGTCTATGATATATGATGTTGTGGTGCATTCGGTGGTTATCATGCTGGACTTCAGACCTGAAGGTTGCAGGTTTGAAAGCTTGGTGTGTCACTGCCTTTGCTTTGAGGATGTTGTTAGCAAGTCTCTAACTGAATATGTTAGTATAGGTCAGTCATTCAGCATCAGTATGAGCGCTAAGCAAATGAATAATTCATGGCTCTCGTACACTAATCCCATTGCCAAGCTGTACTGTATGGTCTCCAGGTGGGAAACATGAATATTTCAGCTTACTTAGGACTGCATAGCCATTGCACACTCTAAGGGATACTGATTCATATGGATTGCTGAACTTGCCATGGACAAAACAGCCAAATAAATCACACCCCCCATTAAAAATAAGGGTCACCACAATCTTAGGATCAATAAGGGAAGGGTGCAAACAGTGCCCCTGTTGGCAGTTTGTTTTACTGCTCTGACCTACTTGTGTATGCATTTTGTTGGGATTGATATTAAAATTTGCAATTAATGAGCACCTCTTCTGTTCAAGAACCTGTGGTCCTGTGTTAGTGTTTGTTAGTGGAGTTGGGTGGGATGATGTGTTTGTAACATAGAGCATGTGTGTATTACTTTATCATATTTATGTTTCATTATGTTAAACCACGTCATATCCTGTTGACATTATTTTCTTAAGCACTTTCTTCACATAGTCGGTGTAATGCAATCTATTGTATGTGACAGCAGTGTACACCGGGTAAGGTCAGACTATGTTGGTAAGTAGCTTGTTTACAATCCTTGTTAGCCTTATTTTTCATGTGGCTTTCATCATCTGATGGCAGATGTCGTTTCAATATGCAACTAATGCTAAAGTGAAACTGTAGTGCAATTATTTGGGTACCAGTTCTCCTGGTCCTGGCAATTACAAAAGGAAGGAGGGAAATACATGTGATCCACTCCTAAACACAGCTTACACACCCACACCGACAATAAACGCGTTCAAAAGTAGATAATTACTTTCTATAGTCGTCCTTCAGTTCCAGTATCCGCTGGGACTCGCCGTCAGGATTCTTCTCCCTGCGTCCTGTCTGACACCCCGCCCCCACGGTAGGGAGCTGTCTGGAGACTCCCGCTGAGTTGCTCCACGACCACTCCGATTGCTTTAAAATCAGCGGAGACGCTGAGAACGCGAATGATTGAGAACTAACTTTTAAACGTATTAATGAAATGAACCGTTTAATTAACTGTTTTACACGTGCTCTTTGTTCATCACATTTTTATTCCCAGTATCTTTTAGGCAAGGAAATGGGTCTCCGCATGTCAAGAGCTATCCGGAACTGGAAATGTGTAGCTATGTTTAACCTCTATTCCTATAGGACTGTCTCCGGTGATGGCCGGAGTTGCCCGCCCATCCCCCTGCCTATGCAGCGCGACTGTCTGGGTGAGGGGGAGGGAGGAGACGCAGTCTGCTAGATGTTTAGAGGCAGAATTAATGTAGTCGTGTCTGTCACCTTTTCAAGCGTCTGGGTGAGTACGCGCTGGCTTGTTTGAAATCAAAACGCGCGTAGACACGGAACGCACAAACAGAAGGTTGGGACATAATTTCATTAAAATCCTGTCTGAAAACACGCTGAGTTGAAAACAGGATTTTTCTGCTAGCAGACGCAAAAATGCTGGACTGAGCGGCAGACTGGTTGTGTAACCTCATAACGACTGTATGAAAAGTAAACAAAGGCACGTCATTTTTTTTTTTTTTTTTTTGCATATCTAAAAATAGGAGTGAACGTTGTCTCTGTGCACAAGATAAGCACACACACACACACTCCCCTTACCCACACAAATCAAACAAAAACAAGTCAAGAGTCGAGTGGTAGGGTTCAGTTCCAGCTGAGTTTATTTCCTTCTTGAAAAAAGTTATGTACAGAAGTATATCAACAATCTGACAGGCAGTGACTTGACACGATTAGCTGGCATGAGTTTTTCCCCTCAAAATGTGTTATGGCATGATTAGACAAAACAATATTCTACACAGCATATTGCACAGAATGAATGAAAATAAAGTTAATATATTTAAATTGTATATATAAAAATCATGAACAACCACTTTAAACGTAAGTAAAGATGTATAAAGATAGCTGTTCTAGTGCCTGTCATGTTATAGCTCAACAACATACATAAACACACAATCTTTTGCTTATAATACAGTCAAATGTACAAAGATGTTTTCACGTTTTTTCCTTTTTCTTTTAGAACACAACAGCTATAAACCTGAATCGGAAATACAAATGCTATTCACCATGCCATAAGATACTAAAACAATTAGCTATATTTAGCCGACAAGTAGAAAAGATTAAATATTCAAATACAATAATGAGAAACGCAGTACATAACTGTTGCGAACTCAAATCGGCATTTTGAATATGTGTTGTGTGATATATATTCCATCCAGTGGTTAAAACCGAACTTCTCATTATAAAAACGCCAAGAAATGGTTAATTTAAAGCTACAATATCTCTTTATTAGGTAAGATACTGAAACGTAATGCAGAAATGGCTGCTTAAATTACTTGTGTTGAAGCACATGTTTACAGGGGTATCGAAAATTGAGACACTGTGTCTTTAAGAAGCCTGCAGATTGAAACTGTAAACATGGATAGGAGGCCGATTTTGAGATAACCAACCACCTGGTTCTTAAAATTAGGAAATCCAAACAGCGATATACACCGATTGACACCCCCTTTATATATATTTGTACAAAAATACACTGAGAAAATAATCAAACGTTTCCTCTCTTTAAGTGTCAAAAGTCTACATTTAAATATAAAAAATTAAAAGTTAAAACTCTAGCCCTTCGGCGAAGGAGACAGACGGTGCGGGTATACACAAGACCTACGAGAACAAAAATAATACAGTCAAAAATGTTTGGCCAGTATAAATACATCCATATAAAAATGGCATCTGAGTACATGTACAAGGGAAAAAACACGAGGATGGAAAAAATCGGCGAGAAATTCTCTCTTCACTTAACATCTGAGAAACCAACTCTAAAGAAATTTGGTCCTGAATTGTAGAGTGTATAAAGTTCAGCACAGAATTGAGTTGCGTTTGAATCCTGAAGTTAAGAATGAAAACAGCTGGTGATTTTTGTTCCTTTTATCCGTAGGAATCAAACATAGCGCCATCTATCCATTTAAATAACCCTAACACTAGTTTTGAACTGTTCGACAGTCTTAAAGAAATCTCAGCAAAAGAGAGGACAGGTTAACATGCGTTTTTCTTTTTTAAAAATGTTTGTCTTAAGTAAACCCACCTGGTTAATAAATCCACCACGATGAAAAAAACTGTTCAACACAGCCTATGTCTGTACCTCTTACGTAATGAAGTTCACTTGGCGATTCTAAAAGTTCTCAAAATGTCCCTTTTAAGTAACATTGATTAAAGTAGCCGACCTAAGCCCGCTTTCATGTACGTGCAAATCAATCACAGTTTTCCAGTTCAGACCGAGTGTTTATTTCAATAGGATCTCAGTCACTCCTAACCAGAGCACACTTTCTTCCTGGTTTTCTTTCCCCACATACCTAAGCAATATCTTCTGCTTTCTTCCATCCAGTGTCCACAATCCTTTGATCCTTGAAATAAATCGCAAACATTCGCTTAGTTCATCAGCGCTTTAAGTCTCACTGTCTCAGTCGGGCCCCAAGGTATGGTACAAACTCACCTTTCTGGAATCCCTTTTTTTTAAGAGCAAGGACAATATTTCCTGTGGTCTTATCGCTCAATATGTAAATACCAAGTTGGAAATGGTCGATTCCAGCCAGTCTCCTGAAATCATTTCGCTCACCTCGGGGGTGCAGTAGTCGGGGAACTCGAAGTGAGAACCAGAGCCCGACTCAAAATTAAAATCCAAGTCTCTGTCCAAAACCGAAGAGCTAAAGCTCCCTAACGACATGCTATCGAAACTGGGGCTCGTGTTCATGTCCAGGAGGTCGTCCTCGAATTCCTCATCCGAGGAGGAGGACTGTGATGAAGACGAGGAGTGAGACGCGGAAGGGGTCGGCGAAGATGCCCGCATGCTGGTATATCTATGGTGGTCCGAGGACGCACTTGGAGAGTCTGCGTCTTCTTTGCCGCTCGTCGCTGCCCCATCGTCATAAAGGCTCAGCGGATCGCTCGACTCGGCAGAGCTGCTCAAAGTAGGACTGGCAGGCACTGCCGCGGAAGACGGGCTGATGCCGTGGCTACTTCCGCCGAAGATATAAACCCGCTTCGTCTTCTTGTCTGGGATCTGTTTGGCTGCCGAGACCGACTTGGATTTATAGAGCGAATGATGGTCTGTGGGGACAGCATGGGCGCTCTGTTCCGGGAAAGCGGCTTTCGCGCTCCCCAGAACTATCTTGTGCGGTTTGCTGGATGATTTTGAGCTGCTGTTCTTTTTTAAAGATGGCTTAGTGCTTCCGCTGCTGCAGTTGCTGCTGCTCGTTTTCTCCCCCTTTTCACCAGGCTTGGAGCTGCTTGATTTTACCTTCTTTCTCGGCCGGTACTTGTAGTCAGGATAGTCAGCCATGTGCTTCAGTCGGAGCCGCTCCGCCTCCCGAATGAAGGGAATCTTGTCGCTGTCTTTAAGGAGCTTCCAGCGCTTGCCCAGTCTCTTGGAGATCTCAGCGTTGTGCATATCAGGCGACTGCTCCATGATTTTACGCCTCTCAATCTGAGACCACACCATAAACGCGTTCATGGGTCTCTTGATGTGACCGCTGGGGGTTTTGCACCAGCCAGGGTCTAGTTTGTCCCCTGCGGAAGCCGTGGACCCAGGAGTTGGAGAAGAAGCCATGTCCAGATCCATAGCTCCAGAATCGCTAGACTCCCCCGCGAACACCGCTTCGGTGTTCTCCGTGCTACTCATTTTCTGTACCATAGTTCAGTTCGCAAGTGCGCACTTGTTCAACAAACTGTGAGTGGCTCTCTGCTTCTCCAGTGCAGATGTTTAAGCTGGACTTATCTATGTTCAGCAAACTCCTTAGTGCTCGCCTCACACTTCGGGTTGTTATACTTCAAGTTCTGCCAGTCCTGAGATGTGCCGAAAGGCGACGGGGTGCAACACGGATGTAGTTGGCCTTTTCAGTGCGTGCCTTCACGAATGAAAAAAAGTTCCTTTTCAGGTGTCTCTGCTGTTAAGTTCAGTTCTGTCAGCAGAAACCGCTTCCAGTTTCCAAACCTCCTTTCCCCCCAAGAATGCTTTATGTAACCGATTCAAACCTAACTTCAAACTTGTAGTGCCAGCGCGGCTGAGTACGACTTCAGTGCTATTGTGAGCGCTCAGATGCGACAAGGCTCTCGGCGAGTTTCTGAAGTAATGTAACTCTTTCTGCATAGCCTTCCCTGTTAACACCATGCGGGAAGACCAAGCTGTTGAACTCAGCGTTCGAGCTCAGCCTTCCATCTGCAGTCTGCAAGTTTTAGCAGACTCAAATTCCGTTCATGCAGCTTTATCCTTTTCCAAAGATATAATGGCGACAGAATACAGCCAATCCGCTACTGTCTCTACCCTTCCTTGCGCCAAAGTCACACCCCCTCTGTGTTCATTGGCTGAATAAGGAATCTAATAATAATCAGCGCGTGCAATGAGGAGCTTTATGTCTGACCTCATTCCAGTGTATACTGCAAACTTAGTTTTAAAGGGACATGCTTGTGTACTTTTTCATTTCAGAAGTCATACATTGAAAGAAATTACGTTACGTGCCTGCGACCCGTATTAGAAGTCGTCCACGCTTCCTATGAGTGGAAAGTATAAGGTTTTGCTGTAACATCACAACACACTTTACAACTAATTCAACACTGCTTTGTTTGGGGGCAATTTCACAACAATGCTTGAATTACATAAAGAGCGTTATTCTAATGGAAAGTGATTAAGGATAATTTCACGTAACAACAAATGCAAACTATGACTGTTTACTTTGATAATAATGTATATGGGGATATGTATATGTATAATGCGTAAATATTTTAAAAACAGACAAAAAATGTACAGGTTATCATGTATTTGTATAGCGGTTAAATATTCCCTCCGCTTTCTTAGATTGCAAGCATTCAAATAACCTCGCTAAACCGTGGTAAGCGCTACAGGGTGTCTGCTTGTCGCCTCAGCTGCTTGTAAGTGCCGTGAAAAGACTCTCCCACTGGCTGAAGCCTTGTCAGACTGCCTCGGAGGGGCGGAGCCGGCGAAAAGGCAGGCGGTCCTTTGTCACACCACGCACGCCCTGCACTGGCGAACACGGGGAGGAGGAGGGAGTGAAAGCATTCAAATGCAAAGTGAGATTCAACAGCACACTTCGCCCCTCTATTTGCATTGACTGAGAGAGGTGCTGTCGGGATGCACACATACAGAAGTACTCCGTGTCTGCGTGATATTCCTTGTGTTTGTGTTTGTGAGTGAACCAAAATAATACGTGGTACCTAAGAACACTTGCCTTCGCTCTAACATACCTTTCGATATATGCGTCCGGTTCTTAGGTACGATGAGAATATTTTACAGAAAAACACGTTAAGCAGTGTGAAAGTAGAAACATATGACAGGTTAGTGGGATAACTGTAGCGACAATGTGGACTGTTGTCAACAAGCCCCCATGTCTGTGAAAAAGTGATGCGTATGTGTGTGTGTCACTAGATGGCAGAATGGAGTCAGGGGACAGTGCTTTCGGTGTTGGATTCGCACAAGGCTACAGTGCTTAAGATTTTGGTGTGAATTACATAATGACACTCGCTTTGCGAGTTCTACATTACAGAATAGGGTTACTGCGTTTATGTCGAAGTGTGTGTTATATCAAGGCATCCCGCCCCGAATGGTATTAATTAGATAAAATTCAATCAACAGTATGTATTAATTCAGTATTCTCAGTACAGTGTGGACGCTTGCCATTGCAACGTTACACTGCTAACTGAATGACGGAGTAACCTGTTCAGTAAGTACCAGTCGCGGGGAAAAAAATGACATTCTGAAATAATGGCAGCAGTGCAGTCGTTAAAACTTATTTTAACTGCACTGTGATGCAAAACCAAAGACATTTTCACTCTACTCAGTCACTTCTCATGACAGCCATGACCAAGGATGAAGTCTTCAAACTTCAACTTCTTAACGACCTTCCCATAGAAACGGTTGCGCGTTAATTATAAGAGAGTAACAATGGACAAAGATTCCCACGAAAGAGCAGCGTGAAACTCTCAAAACAGACGCACCTGTGGTTTCATGTTTTACCAGTTACTCCTTGGGCAGATGGCGCGTGCAGTCCCTAGCATATCATTGTTCCCGCTTCCCCGGAGGGATCTTGAAAAAAGCACATTCCGTTCCTTCCTACCGTAACCCTACAGTGTGGACCCCAGTCTTTGAATTTTTCTACTTCCATACGTTGAAATAACGTCCGCCCTAATCTGACAATCAATACACGAGTCACACGTTCAGTATGGGTAAGATGCAAGTTTGAGTTTTATTATTGGTAAAGTGTGTGTGAGAGCTTGTGTATGTATGTCCGTGCGGGGGCGGGGGGGGGGGGGGGGGGGTTAAGTGTCCGGACAAAGACTTGCTCAACAATGCTTGCCCTCGCATGTGAATGAGATAAAAGATTCCAAATGCGCGTGCTGGACGGGGAGTGTTTTCGTTGTTTTCCGAACTTTGTCTTGTAGGTTTTCTGTTGGCGCGAGGCGCAGCTGCCAGGCGAGAGCTGGCTGGCTGTGGGAGTGACGCGTGCCAGCTCAAGGCGCAGCAGGTGCGGAGTGCGTCCGTTTTCAATGATACAGAACCTCGCACTAGGTACATTTTATTCCCCAGTCGAAAACAGCACATTGTAACTAATACTCTCAGAAATGAAACACTGAATACGCACAGCAAATGGTTAGTATTTAACAGTATTGTTAATTACAAAGTATTGTACAATTTTTCTTTTCAATTACTATGTACAATAATGGAAAGTTCCAAACAAAATTGTCTAGTTTAAGCCTTTATACTATGATGTTAGGACCAGAAAACTCAGTAAGTATTGTGCCCAACTATCCTCCCATTAATTATTATTTTTTCCAACTTATATTTTATCCTTTTTTAAAAAAAAAAAAAATCACTTAAATAATATACCTGGATGTAAAATGTAGTGCGTTTTATATCACTTTCCACATATTTATACATTTATAAAAATCTTTTCTTGAATAATTGGATAAATATTTTAATATAATGTATTTGGTATATTGTTTTACTCAGCAGCTAGCTTTGAGTGGCCTGACTGGGTAAATGGGGTTTTATCTTTCTGTCTCATTAGCTGCAGCTCACTTAAATGGTGAAATTGTTTGGTAATTGATGCTATTTTAAACTGGAGCCCTGACAGAACCTAAAAATCCACTCAGTCTTGTTACCAGTCACTCGCATCTGATAAAATAATATATTTAAGGTTCCTGAGTTCATGAACCCAATATGGAGATGAATGTGGTCTCCTGGCTCTACGAATGATGTGGCAGTTTGTTACATACACAAAAAAGACTGAGTGCATCAGGGTTGTTTGAGAGAATTCCTTACTGTTGATTGCTTTGACTGTGTGCACACAGTGTTTGATAGTGAGGGATATTATTAAAAAAGGTTGTAGTTTAACATCTTCAGGGTACTGTTCCTTTAAAAAACACAAATAGACTGAATGAAGCTTATGAATGATCCTTTCATAGGCTTTCTAAGTGAGCGCAAGAAGTCAGGTATATGATTCATAGCACTGGAGCTAAACATCCGTTATTAATTAAACAAATGTATTCCTGTAGGCCTCGTCCTTGATGTAGAGGTGAGTGTTGAGCAGCTGAACAAGGAACGGCTTTGGGGATTCAGAGAACAATGAAGATGACAGGGTTTGATAAGTAAGAACAGGTACATTTGTACACATGTTTGCCCACAGCTGGTCCAAATGCTCATGAGCCTTCTGTCTGTGGGCGTGGTTCTTCAGACACAGCCAGTCACACAGTAGCACACTAAGGCCCAGTGTCCACATGGCAACACAATAGTAAACATGGAACTGGAACTGGAACTCGCTCACACATCATTTTTCAGTGTTTACTCTGAGTGGAATATTGTGCTTTATACAATTTGTAATATTATTTTCTGCCTCAGGCATGATTTATCTTGTATATTGACAAGTTAATCACAGGGAAAGTGGCAATAAAAGCCAACAACCAGGTGACTGCTAAACAAGTAAGCTGAACTGATAATGGCCGTCAGCTGTTTAACACTGTCCTACATTTGAGAGCACCAGGGTGATGTCAGAGGCCGTTTTTATTTGGCTTCATTTATTGATTCCCGTTATTCTTTTCAGAACATAACAACGGTGTAAAAAATGTAATCAAGCTTATGTTTCCAAAAGTAGGTGAAAGTTAATGTTCGTTTTTATGGCCGCGGTCTGCCTCGTGCCATTTGTTCCTTTACAGCAAACAAGTCAATTCAAATAAATCTGCATTGTGCACTGACAAGAGGCAGTACTTACCCTGTGTTATTAAATGTATTGATTATCATATCACAGTTGCGCTTGTTTGAACAGGTGTGCAGAGCATCTCACTTATCTTATCCGAGGAGCAGCTGCCCACTGCGCCACTGTTAATCATTTACACTTACGATTTACCTGTGGACAACATCTCATTGTTGGTTTCAGACTTTGATTTTTGAAGTTCAGGCAGGGCAGGTTGAACATCTGCACATTTCAAGGTTTCCAAGAGAATCGCTGCCCAAAAACATCAGAATCTGTGACCGTAAACTTCAATGCATCATTTCCATGACAGATAAATGTAATCACCTGCAACTGTAATGACTTAGATTAGATTAGATCAGGGCAATTTCTACAGAACGTTGGAGACGGAGAGTCGGTAGGGAATCGATCATTTAAAATGAGTCTTTACTTGTTCGTATGTCGCTGTTTGTGGAAAAAAAGTGTTGGTTAAGTGGAGGATTAATGGTTGAGGGTTTGCACAGCCTTACTACACTTAAGGCAGTAGTGCATGTGTTTATGTTATGCTCATTGGTTGGCCCCCTGAGAACATTACATTACGTTGCAATATCGTTATTATACGTTATTAGTGGCCTTCTTGTGCACAATAGTTTCAGACATGCACAGCATTTTGGGCTTAAGGTTAATTGTTAGGCACTAAGAGTGTGGACAAGAAATGACTTTTATGGGTTTATTTTGGCATTGTTTTAACGAGATTCTAGTGTACAGTGCTACTGGCTCTGCCGTGATATGTACAATATGAATAAATTGTATACTAGAATTGGTTCTTTATATTTTTGCTCTTGAAGTATGAATCTAATGTATATGATACTTTGATGGCCTCAAAGCTTGCTGTGGATAGGTGTATTTCTTGATTACCTTATAGGTAGACAGACAAAGGAAATATGAGAAATGTATTTTTTGCTAAACGGAAAAGTGATCCTATGTGAGAAAAAAAATCTTTTGTCTATCAATTGGTTGAGCAAAGAAACCCCAATTTCTGTATATAACGCACCCACACCCCCCGCACATTGGAATGAGACAGTCCATGTGTCCCCTGAAAGCCAGTCACTGTCAGGGTTTCAGCAGATCTCAGGGGAAAGCTTGTATGAGTGATGGCAGCTCCCCTTTTTACACTACTCACCTGCACAGCGCATCTCCCGTGAACAGAGCCGCATTCAGCCGGCGTCTCTGGGGGTAAGACAGCGCGTTGGGAAGTTAGCGTTAGCGTGTCGCCAGGTCTGACAGCAGAGGGACGCTTCAGGGACCGCGTCTTATCCCCACGGTCCACGATGTTGCAGACGCCAGTCAGTTTTAGACTCGTGTCACAGTGAGTTTCAGACTCATGTTCAGGCTCGTGTCACAGTGAGATTCAGACTCGTGTCACAGTGAGATTCAGACTCGAGTCACAGTGAGATTCAGACTCATTTCATAGTGAGTTTCAGACTCGAGTCACAGTGAGTTTCAGGCTCATTTCACAGTGAGATTCAGACTCATTTCACAATGAGATTTAGAATCGTGTCACAGTGAGATTCAGACTCGAGTCACAGTGAGATTCAGACTCGAGTCACAGTGAGATTCAGACTCATTTCATAGTGAGTTTCAGACTCGAGTCACAGTGAGTTTCAGACTCATTTCACAGTGAGATTCAGACTCATTTCACAATGAGATTTAGACTCGTGTCACAGGGAGATTCAGATTCGAGTCACACTGTGTTCAGACAAGCTGCGGGCTCTTCAAACCCCCACTGTTCTCGTCAGCACGGACGAACAGAGGCCCAAAGTGCATCCTCCCAGGGGCTGACGGTAGAGTTCAGGTCGTAACATAAATCTGGTGGGAACGTCTGTGTCACTAAACAATCACAACAAATGCTATTCTACTCACACGTCTACTTTGGCTAAAGGAAAGAAGGTGTTAGCCTAGACTCCAGTTCCTTCATTGCCTACGAGCATCTCGGGGCAGTAAACACCACTGAATAGCAGTGATTCTGAAAGCAGAAAAGGCTAAGCAGAACAGGTATGTGGGATATGAATAGCATAGAGCACAGGTAACTGCCCTGGCCCTGCCCAGAGAGATTTAGGAACTGCAGCATAAGTCAGTATGTACAGAATCTGATTATGATTTAAATGGAAGGATATTCTTGTGGATTTCAGATTGTTGTAGATTTTCCCCCCTGCCACCAAAACCCCCATTCATGAGACTGAAGTGCAGCTCACACCTTTAACCAAATTCAGCAACACCCAGTCCCTCTGCATGCGCTGAGATACTGGATGTATTCTTCAGCTGTGGTTTGGAATGTAAATTCCCAGTACTCCCTCATCATCTACTTTCCCTCTCACTTCTCTGCTCTTACTCCCTTCACCCCAACCTCACTCTACTCCTACCTGCCAGCCTGTTCTCCCCTCTGACTCTAATGCAATATTTCTCAGACTGTATTTTCTTAAGTCTGCACTTCATTTCTTTTTCCTCCTTTAAATTATGTATTTCCATCACATTTGTTTGTGTGGGTATGGTATTCTATCACTAATGCATCTGAAACCTGACAGAATGTACCCGTGCATTAACTGGGCCATGGGTCAGACGATTCCATTCGCTGTCATCCCTGTGACATCTACAAACAGCTGGTCATAGCCTTACTACAACATAGAACATGTGCCATGATCAAAACTCAGCAACTTTTCACAGTGTTGTGATATAGTGTGTTCATGTCGTCTGTCACCTGGGCTGGGAGGAATCTGTTGGAACAAACATAGAAAGATCACTGTACACTTAAAGTATAAGCCTTAATAATTAGATTTTGTCTGTATGGTTTTATTTTGTAATATACAGAGGCGACTCTGGAATAAAACCGAGAAATATATACATTTTTGAAAAGTGAATGAATGATTTTTTTTCCCCCCGGTCTTCAACCGCTCCAACATGCACTGTTAATTATAAGGTGAATATTATAAACCAAACCTGAGCACTGCTTGTGCATATAAAGGGTCTTTTGTGCAAGTCTGTGACGGTCAGCATTCCATTTTAAAACTGAACTGGAATGACTCCAAAAAATGCAAACTTGTGTCTGAACAGAGTCTGTACTCCCCCAGCCTAGCAAAACGTTCCAGAGTTTTTCCCCTCGGTGCGTACATGGGAGCACCCACACAAGGCAGATAACACATGCTTAAAACAGCTTACTGCAGAAGAAGCAAAGCCTGTCATGTTATTTGTGTTTCAGTTGAACATTGTGAGAGCATAAAGTCTTTGCAGTCTATCTTCAAACCAATAATGACAGAATGAGCACATGACTGCAAACAAGGTCGTGGTGTAAAGAGACTCTGGCTGGCATTTGATAAAACACACTTATTCTCTTTAAGGTCGCATGCTTTTCGATCAAACCTCACCCTCGCGCTCTCAAAGATCCACTTTATGCTCATGAGAAACATGTCCGCTTTGCTCCAACTTTATACTGCCAGCTGTTTCAATGAAATTCATTACATATAACATCCTCAAATGTAATTAACTGGGAAATAAGCTATTTATACAACTGCTGACAGTATAATATATTGTCTAAATATGATTACATTATTCTGCATAGTGGGGTAATATTTTAGTTACCTGGTGGTAATTAGAGTAATTGGTAACTAGCAGTGGTATTACCCGAAGAAGATCAAAATTTGAAGTGTACATTCTGCACAAGCTTCTGTAGGCCATGTGTACATTTGGTGTACAGCGACTTTGGACCTGCATTTACTAGAATGCTGATACATAACTTAAAGGCAGCAACATCAAACACTGAAACATCCATGTGCTGATCAATGAAAATGTACAACGTGGTGGCCTGTGTATGAGGAAAAGTAAGTTCTCTCCACAGTGTTTGATGCCAAGCCAATTTAGCTTTGTTTCAAGTTTTGATATCAAGAAACAATGGCATACATGATGAAAACAGCAAATGTGATCTTATTTTAAAGCTAATACTCAAATATTTTAAAAACTGGAAATACAGGGGTTCTTACCCGAACAAATAAGGAATCCACTTAATGGCAGTGTGTATCAATCGGTGAAATAATACCTATTACAATTTACTTTTGTAAATAATACAAAAGCAGTGAGACAATCACTTACTGATTGTAGTGAAGCTGCATGAGTTGAGTACAGATGTTCTGTAACTTTGTTGAGTACATTTACAGCTCTTTAAGAGCACAAAAAGAGCTCCTATTTCCCCAGTCAGCAATTCAAAGGGCAGTGAAAAACAACTCCCTCACACTAAGAATAAGCTGTGGCAGTGTTAATCTCAGCCCACTTGAGCTAGCACCCACACAACACTCTCACAACACTGCACATTCATGCGTTTTCTCTCCTTTCATTTTATTTGTTTAAGAATACATGGCCTCCCAACGCCAACTGAAAAATAATTCAAGAGAAAAAACAATCAGAGGAGAAACACTGAAAAGGCACTTTTCTTGTCACCAGGGTGTCACTTATGACTTTTTGAGAAAACCCTGCAAGCATTACTGGTAGCGAAATGATCTGATACCTTGCCAATTACAGCCGAGCAGTGGCGTGTTTACACCTGACACGCAGCGAGCACAGAGATAAGGGCCTCAGAAATGAAAGCGGGGCTCGCTCGAATGCCCAACACCCATGATGGGGGGCAGAGCATGTTCCACAGAGGGTCGTTACGGTCACTAATGAGAGGGCGGGTACAATGAAAAAATATCTTATTACAACAGACCGAGCATGCTCCCCCTCCTCCACCCCCACCCCTACATCACAATGACCCCGTCTAGCCTATTTCCATCGACTATTGATCCGTCTCTCTGTCCTGAACTGATTAAACCCAAAGCCCACACAAATGAGCAAGCCCCGATACTTTGCTCCTCTGAGCGAGAGTGAAAGATAGGGACAGGATGGGGATCAGCGAGAGTCGCTAATCCGTTTGAAAGGCGCGGTCGCCAGCCAGATTCCTCTGAAGGAGTGAACGGCTCCACAAACAGAAAGACCAAAGGGAGCTCCTCTCATTTGATCTCCCTGTTTACCCCACACCTCCATTTCTCACTGTCACACACATCACTTCCTGATGTCTTAAGCCCTCTACACATCAAACCGTTTGCCCTTAATGACTCAGAGCAGGTGATGTTTAGTTCCTGATTTGCATTCTGTTTTTTTTACGCAAGGCGAGTCAGGAGTACAGAGGGCCACTCAGACTGCGCCTGCATGGGGAGAGTAAGATAAACCAGAGGGGCGTTTATGGGATGTAATGGCTAAAGTAGAATATAAGAGCATATGATGAGACCAGGCCATTCCGCCCAGTGAGGTTGGCGCCCTATTTGTCTACAGAATGTTCAGAGCTGCTTCAGAACTGGGCCTGAACCCACCAAGGGCCTCTGCCTCTATTACCCGACCTGGAAACCTGTTCCAAGTACTGACCACTCTTTACTTAACACCACAGTAATACCTCCTCATACAAGAATTTGGAATGTATTCTTAACTAGTCTCTATCTATGCCCCACTCCACAAAAGACAAAACAATGAAAAAAAACGATACAAATAAAATATGAATACATAATAAAACCAAATAATACATTACTAACAAGGAGTCTTATTCAGCAGCTAATCACTTGAAATGCTGAATACTTTCAGCTGTTAGGGTAGACACAGTGAGTCCACATTGATGGAGGGGCTCTGCTCATAGCTGGTGGTTCTCCTTGTCTATCCTACAGTTTTTGCTCTGGTGGGGGTGAGCTTTTGTTCCCCCCATTAGGTGGTGATTCCGGTGAAGGCTGAAGGATTGGAGTACCCTCCCATACCTGTTTCACCTAAAGTGTGAGAGCCACTCTAATTGTGGCTTGCACACTTTGGCCTCATCCATGAGTATGCTGGTTTCTTCCACAGAGAGCCATCCATGATGGAGACACAGACCATTACATTAGCAAAACCCTAAAACTGTGCATGTGTAGTCTGCAAAAAAGGCAGCAAGTCCAACTGGCACAGACTATCCAGTGAGCTCATCCTTTTAGTGAACTACACAAAGGTTCTGAAAGTTATCGTGCAAACTCCCACTGTGGAACAACCCTGCAGCCACTTACGAAAACTCTAGCATGCATGTTCAGGATTCAGAAATGTATCACCACATTTCCTTGAAGTCCTTGTTGTCCATTTGTGTGCCTCAGATTTCTGCATTTATATTGATTAAAATGACGATTTGATGTGTCACACCAAATGACCATGAAATGGGAAATGACAAATCCATAAAATTGCCATGTCCTTACTTCCAGAATGGGAAATTCGTCATTTCCTCATCCTCTCCTTTGGACATGACATGATACTTAGTTGCAAGCAGTAAACATTAGTGGAACATGGTACTGCATTAATTATAAATAAATTGATTCATTACAAGACCCGGACAAGAGATATTACATGAATGATTAATGTTTTCTTTTACTGTAAGTATGACCTTATGGGGTCAAGTTCTCTCTCCATTGATTGTGTAACTGAATGCTGAAAATTGAAATATAATTACACATATGAATAAAAATTCATACTTTTTTTGGACAGGATTATCAGATGTCTGAACATCTCCAGCAACAAGCTTATAATTAATTTCATCTTGGATCTGAAGCATCATTTGAGGAGGTAAAAAAAAAAAAGCTTCCCCAGTGAGCTTCATGCTAGACAGTGATTTGGACCAGCAGGAGATTTGGGACCTGCTGTTAAGAGGAGGTTGATGGCAGCAGGACATGCTGCCAATAAGTGGCCACACAGGTATGAAACACCTTATGACACAGAAAGTTGCCATTCTTTTCTGTTATAATACAGCCGCATTGATTGGGCAAGATCAGCCACAAGGATGCTGTTAAAATGGGCACATCTATGAATTGATAGTAAATATCAGAAACGATGGCTGTCTTTGACCCCCCCTCTCAGGAGCTCTGGGCCCATATTCAACACATAATCAGAGCAGGAGTGCTGATCCTCTGTCAGTTTTGCCTGGTCACTTACAATGGACAAGATCAGGACTTAGACAGGGAAAACTGAGGCTGGGTCAGTACTCCTACTCTGAGAAGCCTTGTGAAAACAGCCCCTTGTGTATGAATGTGTCAGTCCCTCTACCTCATTGTCAATTCAGTTCAATCCAATCAGCTTTATTGGCATGACAAATAAAGAAGACTGCATTGCCAAAGCATAATGAATTATATTGGCTGAGCATTCTCTCTCTCTGTCTCTTCCCTTCCCTGCCATATGCCACTCCTGGTGGATTTTAGAACATTTTACTACTCTGGACACCTGTTCAGTCCCCTCCCTGTGTTCTGATGAGGTTATAATCATGATCGCTTCTGCATTAAACATTATGACATAATGTCTTTGGTCATTCTGAAACAGGCCCATCATTTATGGGTACGAATGGCTTCACCTTTTTACAGAAATGTTTCATTTCCAAAACTATGCATTGTTTTTTTTTTTTACAACACTTTCTGATTTATGGCTCAGTGGAATCATACTAAGTGAAATTCCCACAATTCACACACTGTCATTACAGAACTCTCAGGGTGTTTGGGTGACTAATGGAAAACGATTACCTTTTTGTGGGGAAGCTACATCTCCCCATAGCTGCTTGTTCATGTCCAAGTCTGGCCAGTATTACCTATGGCTGGAGGTCCTCATCAGTGAGGACACTCTGCTCAGTATTACCTATGGCTGGAGGTCCACATCAGTGAGGACACTCTGCTCAGTATTACCTATGGCTGGAGGTCCACATCAGTGAGGACACTCTGCTCAGTATTACCTATGGCTGGAGGTCCACATCAGTGAGGACACTCTGCTCAGTATTACCTATGGCTGGAGGTCCACATCAGTGAGGACACTCTGCTCAGTATTACCTATGGCTGGAGGTCCACATCAGTGAGGACACTCTGCTCAGTATTACCTATGGCTGGAGGTCCTCATCAGTGAGGACACTCTGCTCAGTATTACCTATGGCTGGAGTGAGTGAGGGAAGGTTGTCACTTGAGTCACATACACATGGCTTGAGTCTGAGGAAAGCAGCAAGAGACAAGATGCTTCTCTGTTAAAAAGAATAAAAGCACTCTCATTCACATTGCTTCTCTCATTGGCACCTGTCATGATCATTTCCAAATACATTTCGTAATACATTCAATGCAGAAGCACATTCTTCTTCAATGAAAGTTAACCGGATATTTACCCCTTGACAAGACACAGTGTACCAGGAAATGACAGTTAACGAACCTCTTACTTTCACTTCAGACAGAAATATTTACAACAGACTATGGTGTGTTAAAAAAAGGAAAACCAAATGGTCTTGTTTTCTGCATGCTTGGGGGAAGGCTTAACTGACTAAGAAATTAAGATTACAGAGCAATTTTTGTAACACAGTCTTAAGCAGTAGTGTCAGAGATTAGTTCCAGAAAACACAATTACAAGGTCATGGAGACAGACGGAGTGTGGCTTTGGCCAGCAGCTAAATGAGCAATATCTCCACCATACACATTGAGCATGAGTGATGAAATCTGACTCCCTCTTCTGTAACGTCCACAAGTCCAACCTGCCGTTGGAGCATTTTGACAGGTAATCGCAATATCTGGGGAACCCTGTCACTCAGAGACCGATAACAATTTGAGACTTCTCGGTTTTAATGCGTCGGGTCTAGAAAAATTATCCCCTCATTTCCGAATCTACTTTTTCTCATTATTCAGATTTCAAGTGTGTCTGTAAGTCTTGGAAATTCAGACTGGTGGGTTTCAAAGAGCCCTTGTCAAAAGTATCAGCCATTTCACCCTCACGCCTCATCATTCTCATTTCTCTTCAGGAGCAAATGTGATTCTGCCAAGCAGGTGCTGTTGGCAAGGTGAGCCAAGCTTTCCAGGTCAATTAAGAGACATATGGCTTATTAACACTCTCAGCTAAACACCGTGCAGGGAGTACTCCAGGCTGACCTTGTGTCTGAGTAATGAGCTGTCATTCATGGCATCGCTGTCCTCACTACAGAGGAGAATCACATGGCCATCTCAAATAATCTGCCGTCGCCACATGTTTGCAGTGACAGTCGCCGGTGACTGTGCATTCTATGACCTATCAGCGTGATCGCATGTATGTATGCAGACGTACACGCGTACCGCACACACGGGGGGTACTAAAGTCTGAGGTTTGGCATCATCTCCGTCGGCGCTCACACACAAAAAAAGCTTGCGGACTCATCTACATGTGCAAAGATGAATGTGTGCGCACACAGGCGCATGCACATCCACACAGGGATTACTATGCGCAGATAAACATACGCACACAGGCCCTGAGCCATGTTAGGATGAGAGATCGATAATCTCTGTCATTTGAATTTAAATTGCACTGAGTGCCTTGTAACTTGCTTAGGGTAAGATAATCTGTCAGAAATGTAAGATGAAAAAATGTGGTCATGCATTTCAATATTTCCTTTCGTGTTTTTGTGTCAAAACATGGATGTTTTACAAGCAGTCAAGCAATTCTGTCAAACTGTTCATTTTTAGATTAAAATGCATGCATATTTCCCTTAGATATAGTGAATGCTCCTGTGCATCACAACTTCAGTAATATATGGCAAGGCGGATGTTACAGCAATACATTTTAGTAGTTCATAACGTAACAAGATGTACTTGTGTTTAAAAGATGTAATTGAAATGATTTTGACGGAATAACAGTATTTATTCAACATTTGTACCACAGGGCAAGAAGTACCATTGCCTGCAATCCACTGAAAAGGAGAAACACAAGTAAACGTGTGTTTGACTGTACTTTTTACACATAAGAACAGAATGTTCTCAGCAGCTCGCCCAGAGGTTCATGCAAAGATACAGTGTCGTGATGTGACGAGGTACGTTGGACGTGAGCTGAACGGGGAACGTAGTGGGTTAAGGAGTGTGTTTTAAGGACAGGGAGACAGTGACTTTTTGTCGATAGCAATGCAGGGAAGACATTGTTCCATTGCTCCACTCATGAGCAGGATAAAGTTCAGTGCATATCATGCAGGGCAGGCAAAAAGAGGGAGCGAGAGAGGGAAAGGAAGAGAGAGTGAGAGAGGGAGGGACAGAGAGAAAGGGTGAACCCAGTCAGACATGCTGCAGTTTTTTTGTTCTCTCCCTCTCTCTCTTTTGCTCTCTCTATCACTCCCTCTCTTTTTCTCTCTCCTCTTCCTTGCAGACGATCGATATCGGCGTGGCACGGTCAGCAGTATGGCAGTGAGGGTCGTCTGGTCCAGCAGGAAGGCAAAGTCTGTGATGCAGCTCCCATGCCGCCCCCCAGCAGCGGCGGTCAGGTGGCCCTCCGGTCTGCAGAGGACAGTGAATGATAACACAGTGCGTCAGCTGATTGCTGTGTCACGAAGCTGCTGCTGCCTTCCACAGTTTGGCGACTGGCAGAGCTCTCTGCCTGCTACAGTTTCCCCGTCGCACTGCGACACGGCACACGCTCCGAGGAAGACTCACAGCTGCGTTCGGATTTTTTTTCGGGAGGGGAAGCGCGTTCTCCCGTCCCTTTTGCCTTCTTTCCTGCTTCGCTTCGAATATTATTCACCGGGAGTTTTCCTGCTTCTCTGTTCCTGTGAGGACGATTACTCCTTCCAGCAAAAAAACACCAATCGGAGACAGAGAGGGGAAATAACACAAAAAAACTTGGATCTATGTATTGGCATTGGAAGGAAACGAAAAAAGATTGCAGCTTATTCGTGGAGTTTTTGTTCAGCAGGGCATGTTGAGCATCCACGCTGCTCCGACAGGAGGGAACGCTCTGTCCTTTCGCCTCTCTGGCCGTACCTATCCTGCACGCAGACAAAGAGATGCTTCGTCTCCAGCGGCCGGACTGTCCTGGGCCTGCCCCGGGTTCCGGTCGCCACCCTGGACCTGGTACCAAACGTGCTGTTTCTGAACAAGCCCCCCACTCCTCTCTCGCAAAAAAAAAAAAACCCAGCGAATTACTGCAGAGTGTGGCTGTGGAGACAGCCCCAGACTTGCTGACCTAAATCAATCCTAGTCATGTCTGGATGTGGAGGAAAGCAGCCGGCTGGGAAGAGCGCCGACTCACACTTCAGCAGCCATCGTGTGGAGAATCCCAGGGATTGCAAGCTTTTCCCCGTCAGTCTGAAAAAACCAGACAGAGTCGAGTGTCTCCTGGGTTTCTCTGATTGCCTTTTCCCCTTTTTTCATTCTCTACCCCCCCCACCTGCCATCCTCCTCCCCCCATCCCTCGTTCCCTTCTCTCTCCTTCACCAGCAGTTATCAATCACGTTCGCTATTGCCGCGTTTTTACGCTGGATTAGCTTGTCTGCAGCGGCAGTCTTATCTGCCATCGCTGGGGAAGCGCGATGAGCAAATCTCTATCAGGCATGCTCAGCAGCCGGCGTCTGCACGGAGGCTGTTAAGGGGCACGCAGCATCGGGCGGTGGAGACAGCGGTGGCGGCAAGCGAGCGAGCGACAAAGGGATCGGCGCAAAAGCCACGCGGACTCGTCTCCCCTGAGCAACAGCCGGAGCTATGCCGCTCTCCTCCTCCCGCTTCCGGAGCTGTGGCGCCAAGACAAACAGACCTTCACCCCGTTTCCCCCCCCCCACTTCTTTTTACAGGTCTGGTTCTTTACCTCCCCCCTCCTACTACCCATCTTCCTCTTCTACAACCTCTCCCTCTCCCTTTTCAGCGGGAACGGCAAGCCAGGAAGCTTGTTGGCATGTTTCAGTTTTCCTGGCAGTCTAAAGCCCAAATGGGGGTGGGGTGGGGGTTAGGGGGGCTTGAGGGGGCTGCCCCCGAGGGATGGGCTCTGGAACTTGAAAGAAGATTGCCATTGAAGGAATAAAAATGACAAGCGTAATGGAGGGAGTCGCAGAGGCAACAGTCAGGAAAAAAAAAAAAATCAAGGGAAGATTGAATTATTCATACATTGAAATTCCCCCTTCTTCCCTTCTTTCACCTTTTCACACAGATCCACCGTGTGTTTCCCTAATGCCTTTGTCCTTTTCTTCCCAAAGACAGAAGTCAAAATGCCATTTGTAGGAGCCTTGGAGCAGTGAAAAGATCATGCTGATTTACCGATTTATTTTTTATCATTTGCGTTTCTTTTCGATTTTCACCAATTCAATTATTATTTGGGAGGACCTAGTCTCATTATTTAGGGCCACAAGTGATAGCTGGCAGCGGGTATGGCGAGACACTGCCCCTCTGACTGGGATGGCAAAGCCCACTGCTTCGGTCACCCCTCTGTGCCCGCAGTGGCCAGCTGTCCTGGCATGGACTGCGATGATCAATCAGCATCACGCAGAAATAGTGGCCTGATTGGTCATTATCTTCTGCTATCTGTCTGGGATTAGGCAATAATCTTCAGTGCTGTCTGGGATTGGTCAATAATCT
>JAFBMS010000018.1:13871568-13967622 GCA_019788955.1 Albula glossodonta | reverse complement strand
GTGTACCAGTGTGGGTTCTGATACACACATCCAACACTGCTGGCTGGGGATACTTGGATAAATTTCAGAAAGCTTTAGAGAGGTCTTAGATGAAACATTTCCTAATTGTTTTTCAACTGAAACACTACTTGGCTCAATAAGGCTTTCACAATCATTTACACCTTCCCATACACCTGTACTCTGGTTTACCTGAACACATAATTCAGAATCCATACAGTGTGGAAAGCATTTTTATGCTATCGAAAAACACATCTTTTTATGCTACTGAACTGTCCAATGTAGCAATAAGGGGAAAAAATCCAATAAACAATTGGTCAGAATTGTACATTTATGCAATAAACCTTTGGCGCTGGTACAGTATCTTATTTTCGTATTTTTTCTCAATTAAGAGCACTTAAGTTCTTTTGGATTCCCATAGTCCAATGACGTGTCCGATCATGTGCCACTAATGATATCTGGTCAGTTTATGTAATTTGGGTAAAAGGTTTTGATAAGGCAACAACGAGTCACATTAAGAAATTATACTGAAAGGGTTCAATGGATAGACGCAATGATACAACTCAATGATAAAACAATCAACATACTGAAAGCTTGTACATGTCTATGATTTATTGCAATTTCTGAGATTTGAAATTTAAGAGCCACAAAATTATGAGTTCATTTCCCCTGGGCCTTACCGTACTTAAATATTCCAGATAAGGCAAGGGGGCGTTCCGAATGCGCACAAACCAGCCGCGTAACATGTCCTGCCCCCCCAAGTATAGGCAACTTTCGATTTCGATTGCTTCACAGGGGGGAGTAACTTTGAAGATGCGTATAGCTTAGGCACCTTTGTCAGGGAGAAAGGTAATTTGCAATGCTTCTGTAAATATAAATATTTAAATGAATCCAGGTGACAGTAGCCTATCTTTGTAGTAACTTAACCGAGTCACATAGCTAGTTAGCGGCGCTCGAGGAAAGGAGTTACAATACTGCCTCAGAAACCCTTCTGCCAGTCGCAACACGTGAGTAGCTACTACTTAAACGTTTTAATTATTTTGTGATACTGAATATAACTGGGTAAAGACAGAGAGGTAACTTGCTTTCTGGATGAAATTATTCGAACATATTCTTTAGCCACATAGCCAGATGGGTAGCTAATAGAAAATGAAAGCGAAAGTTGAAATGACGGGCTGAACCATTGGAATAATATAAATAAAATAATTACTGTTGTAATGTGTGTTAGTTTTCTTGCTACACCGTAAGGTGTTGTAGCAAAATACATTTTAATTAAATTGCTTTTTACGTGTATGTCACGTTCCAGATGAACGACAGAAATAAAGAAACCGACAGGTTGTCAGAACTTTTCAGGGGATTTCCATTGTCCTTCAGTGAAATTGAGACAAGCACCAGTGGTTTAGGTCGCAGCTGGCTTTTATACATGTTGTCGGTGTATGTTGTCTGTATCTCTGTGCTTCCCATCTCCTCCCAGAAATTCCAGTGAAATGCAGAAGATGGCTTTCTCCCCATTGCTATTTTTGTGCGTGGACGTCTGCGTGGTGCAGGCATTGCGTCTGGCTCAGCTCTCACCTTTCCTTCTCCCCCACCCTCTCCTCACTCTGTGGGGTGGGGGTCTGCTCCGTGCCTGTCTTCTTCTCGTACTCACCCTCTCTCCGGGTTGCCCAATGTGGCTGAGTGGTCGGGAGGGGATCCAGACCCTGGGGGTGCACAGCTTCCTCCCCCCAGCTTACATCACACTTCTGTGGGCCTGTGGACACTCCACACTGGAGCTACTATGGGGGTGGCATTCCTGGCAAGGGGTATGTATTTATGGGTGTTTTGTATTATTATTTCCATTGTTTCTGCAAATTGTGTTCCTTTATTCAGTGTGAGATGTATGTTTATTGGCTCCTGTTTCAAGGGAAAGTCATGCACATGACAAGGATTGGCTGTCTTGTTGCGAATTAAGATGCTCTATGCAAGGTGCTCAGTGATTCCATTGGCACAGAGATGGCATGCAAGATTGGTGGCTTTACAAAAAAAAAAAAGCAAAAGTATGGGTACTTGGCTGGGGTTTTTAACATGGGACACTGTGTTCTCTTACAGATATTGCAGGGGTATTTGGTCACGGCTGTGTCTCTGCTGCTATGGCAGCGATACATTCCTTCACTCCCCTCAAAGACAATAAAGGAACCACAGAAGAAAAATGGAGCTTCACTGCAGAGACTCCTGGGATACATGCGCCCATACACCATGCGGTTTGCCGCAGTCATCTTCTTTGTGGTGGTCTCCTCTCTGGGTAGGTACAAACATGAATATCTTATGTCAAAATGAAGCAACTTGAGGAGCTTTCCGTTAGTAGAGGAATGCATGCCTACCGCTGAGTGAGCTAGCATCTCATAACGGGACTGAATATCTATTCCCAGGTGAGATGGCCATTCCTCATTACACGGGCAAAATGACCGACTGGATCATGAATGAGGATGAGCCTGAGGCCTTCACCCACGCCATCACTGTCATGACTCTGATCACAATCATGAGGTGAGCTGCTTGAGAGCCATGACAGCCCTCAGAATCACACTAATAACAATAATAATAATAATCAGAGTTGAGAAAAGTCATTTATTGGATGGCCTCAGTGTCTGGATTTTTGTAGTTTCCTTTCAATCAGCAGCCAGCTTAGGCTTTGGAAACAGTGTGAATGGACTCTTCAGACGATTAGTGGTCCAAGTGAATCAATTAAGTGCTGATGCAAACCAACACTCAACCGGCACTGCAGCCCTCCAGAGCAGGATTCTGACTCTATCATAATGATGTTGTTTATGATGATGAGGGAGCTGGTAGTAATCCTCATCTCATTGTCTTTGCCATCCTCTTCACTCTTTCAGTGCTGTCTGTGAGTTCATTTGTGACCTCATCTACAACATCACCATGAGTTGCATCCACACCTACATCCAGGGCCTGGTCTTTCAGTCTGTCCTGAAGCAGGAGATCGCTTTCTTTGACAAAGTGAAAACTGGTGAGAGGCTACTGATGCATAGTAAAGCATGAGACTGATGCTACTGGCACTGTACACAACCATCTACAGAGAACACAAGCACAAACTACGAAGACAGCAAACTACCCAGACCAATTTTGCACAGGCAATCCAACTTAGTTGAGTTCATGAAAATGTTAAGATGTTTGGTGTCACAGAATTCTGTGTCCCAACTCTCTCCCTGTCTCCCAGGCGAAATTGTGTCACGCATCACCACAGACACCAACACAATGAGCGAGTCGCTGAGCGAGAAGCTGAGTCTGCTGATGTGGTACTTCATGCGCGTCACCTTCCTCTTCCTGTTCATGCTCCGGCTCTCCTGGAAGTTGTCCATCTTCACCACCCTGGGACTGCCCGTCATTTGGGTCATTCCAGAGTTCTCCGGCAAGTTCTACCAGGTAGAACCAAAATCCATAAATACAGTCACATAACACAGGAGGCCAAGCACAGAACATTCTTTCTGGAGAAACCTGCTGTTGTAGTGTGGATATTACAACACACTGTGTCTCCTGTGTCTCTCCCAGGCGTTGTCAGTGCAGGTGCAGGACTCTCTCGCCCGTGCGAATGATGTGGCCATGGAGACCTTCTCCTCCATTAAGACAGTGAGGAGCTTCGCCAATGAAGACGGTGAGACCCAGAGGTACAAGCAGCGGCTGGAGGAAACATACTCCCTCAACAAGCAGGAGGCTGCGGCCTACGCTGCCTCTACTTGGACAAACAGCGTGAGTTTGATAAGTGTTCTGAGAACTCAGAACTGAGGTGCAAGTTTACAGACATTCATGTGTGCATCCAGTGACTTACATTCCATCCATACAACAAAAGTAATCCAAAATTTCAACATTTGTTGCATGCAAAGCACTAAAAATTAAAATGCTAATGTTTGAATGTAAAAGAATTGCACATGGTTGATGCTCAAGTTCAATGTATGCATGGCTATGTGGATTGTTGTACACAATTAGTGATGCAAAAGGCATACCCTTTTTATTCTGAAAGCATATTTACTTTAAAAAAAATATGAGGATGTTTGCAGTGAATGGGTGTAGTTTTTTCAATTAATACCACTTCTCCAGTAGGTGTATGCTCTGGCAAACTGTTTATAGAACAGATGTGATAGTAGTTTGAGCAGAAAAAGATGCAGTCTGGGTTAACCTGCATTATCCTGTACAGAGGACAGTCCTCCTTGACCTGCAATTTGTGTGTCTCTTGTAAATTACATGATCTGTGAAATAACAAAACAAACTTCTCTCCAGCTGTCCAGCCTGGCCCTGAAAGTCAGCATCTTGTATTATGGCGGAAGGCTCGTCACAGGGGGTGCTGTCAGCAGTGGCGACCTGGTGTCGTTTGTGCTGTATGAGCTGCAGTTCTCCTCAGCGGTGGAGGTATGACACACATGCCTTTCTCAGTGTCATTTCAGCCACTGCTAATTCTGTTCATCTGTGCTGTGCTCCCATTCTCACCCCCCCCAAAGAGTGTATTTCAAAATGAAGAGGCTGTAAAATACATTTCAAGATGTAAAATATTTTAAATTAATGTGAATCTAGGTCACTGTCAGTAGAATTGATGGTTTTTTGCTGTTGTGCTGCCTGTAATCTCAGCTGTTTGTCCCGCAGGTTCTCATGTCATATTACCCCCATGTGAAGAAGGCAATTGGGGCGTCTGAGAAGATTTTTGAGTATGTGGATCGCAAGCCTCAGGTTCCCCCCGATGGTTCTTTGGCACCCCAGACACTGAACGGACACCTGCAGTTCAAGAACGTCACCTTTGCCTACCCGAATAGGCCTGACACAGTGGTGCTCAAAGTATGTGAAAATGCATGCCAATAGAGGAGAGTTCTGCCAGTTTATCATAGAATTTACTGAGATAGATCAAGCAGTATGCCAGCTGTAACACTGTCTGACAATAGCTGTAACAGCTCAGTGAGCTCTCTGTGGATGCTTTGCTCTGTGCTGTGAATTCTCTGTGAACGCTGTGTGATATGTTCTGATCTGTCTTTGTATGTGCTGTGAATACTTAAGCTGCGGTGGGTTAGGATTTTATCTGAAGCATGGCCACATTTTCATTGTAGATATGGTAGCTTATAGGCAGTGTGTGAAAATACCAAGTCTACACACAGAATGCTTTGCTGTGTATTCACTGAACGATCACAATGCTCTGAACAGTCTGAATACTTTGTGCCTTAGGATTTCTCTCTGGAGCTGAAGCCAGGTCAGATGACGGCTCTGGTAGGACCCTCAGGTGGGGGTAAGAGCACCTGTGTGAGCCTGCTGGAGAGATTCTACCAGCCTCAAGAGGGGGAAATTCTGCTGGATGGAAAACCACTGCACAGCTACCAGAACCAATACCTGCACAAAAAGGTAAAATTACCATAAATATACTGAATAGTTACAAGAATGTGCACCTTCACAGAAAGGTAACTTTTATATCATGTCACTGCACAGCTCCCAGAAACAGTCTTTGCAGAACACGGTAGCATTACTATTCACAATGTTACTGTAAACCTTCTCGAATGAGTACCTGCACAAAAAGGCAACATTACTGTAACAATACTGCACAGTCACTTGAATGAGTACCTGTACAGGAAACTAATATGAATACACCGTACCAGCTCAGCAGTAGCAACAAACCTGCACAGTTCCATACAGTGACTGTGGTCTTCCTTAACTGCAGAATCCCATTTTCCAGCGATGCAGGGTGATGGTAAATGGAGCTTTACTGGGGATAAGGCTGAGAAGTGCCTCCAAAAAGTTCCTGTCCGGGATAATGCTGTTTGTGTTCTGAAACCTGTGAATCACTATGGCGATCTTTCTGTATCCAGATCGCTGTGGTCAGCCAGGAGCCTGTGCTCTTTGCACGCTCTGTCAAGGAAAACATCAAATACGGGCGAGAGGAAGCTACTGATGAGGAGGTATTCAGGGCAGCCAAAATGGCCAACGCACACAAATTCATCAACGATCTGCCGAACGGATACGACACAGGTCAGCTGGAACTGCGCTGTGGATATGGGAGCTTCTATGGATGCTTTCTAAGTCTTTCATAAGCTGTGAATGTTGACTTTGGTGCTGGTCTGTGACTGATCTATGACATGTCTGTGGAAACATCTATACGAATGTCTGCTGGTGTATGTTTTTGTTGGGTGTGGTTTTTGTATGTGAATGCATGTGTGATGGTATTCAAATGCATTTACAGCCATACCACCTGCTTGATACATTTAACCTCTACCTGTGTATCACAGTGCATGTTTAGATGTGAGACTTTGTATATTTCTGTACATTAAGTGCACTTATTCTTCGTCACAGATGCAGGAGAGAAAGGCGGCCAGGTGTCGGGAGGGCAGAAACAGCGGATCGCCATTGCCCGAGCTCTGATCGCACAGCCTCAGATCCTCGTGTTGGATGATGCTACAAGCTCCCTGGACACGGAGAGCGAGCACCTGGTAGGTGCAGAGCAAGATGCCCGATCGCACTTATCAACACTGACCAGCAACCCAACTCATCAACCTGATCCTCTGATTCCCCCCACCCACACTGACAGCCTCACCCTTATTTGCTATGTATTTGTTTTTAATTTTGCATCAAGTATGTATTTTTTGTTACATTATACAAATATGAGGTAATATTACTGATCCAGTAATAGCAAGTTTTGTCCAGCTCTCTTATCTCTATGTAAAATGAAGTCTGCCCTAAAGTGCCCTCAGTGATCTTTCTGGGAACAATACATGCTGCAGGCAGGGTAATAGTAGTTATAGTAGTTGAATTGTTATCTTTCATTTTGATCATGTTCAATGTGTTTGACAGAATCCCCATCTTAAATCATAGCATTACTATCACAATAGTGTTGTCACTGTTGGCTCTGCGACATGCTTCTGTTTATTTACCTATGCAGAAACAGCATTATTTTACAGAAGACTCCCTGCTACTTATGTCTCTTTCAGAAGTAGTCGCTGTAGCTGAAATGAGTCCCAGCTCTCATTTTGCTCCTTGTACTGTAGCACGTGACTTTGTAAATGTCCTTTATTTGTTTTTAGCATGAGTGTTAACCTTCTGTCTCAGCTACGACTCCTCTCTTTACCCAGGTTCACCAGGCTCTGCAGAAGAGTTCCAGCCGCTCCTCGATATTGCTTATTGCTCATAGGCTGAGCGCGGTGGAAAAGGCCAATCACATCATCTTCCTGCAAGGAGGGGAGGTGCTAGAGGAAGGAACCCACACTGAGTTGTTGGGGAAAGGCGGGGCCTATGCTCAGCTGGTGCTGAAGCAGAACACTGCATTCCAGCGAAATGCTCAGGAAGGGGCAGAAAAAGAGGGAGGGATATAATGTGTTAGGCCATGCCTCTCCACGCACTCTTCTCTTTGATCATCCTTTCTGAACAGGAGAAAGTTAGTACACACCAATGACATCACCTCATGGCAGCCAGAGAGGGTGAAGCCATGATTGAATGGTAAAAAATGAATATAGATTGATATTGATTTTTTTTCTTTATCATCCCCAATGGGGAAATTAGCCCACAAAAACCAACCATGTTAACATACACAAATACAATTTCAAAAATACAAAAACACAAAGCATTACAGACAGCAAACTGGGAGCAGGAATACAAATCAGTCCTTATAATGTATATTAGCGTAATGTTAAAAACTGTTATGAAATCATACGAAGTAAGCAACCAAGGTACCAAACAAGATACCCGGGTCTTTTTCTTGCTAGTGTTCATTGTACTACACATTTTAATTTGGGGGTTTTTCATTATCATTTCTCAGCACGCTTTACTGAATCTGTTTTAGTGAAGTCATGTTGTCTTCAACATTATGGTTATTTCTTTATCTTTATCATCATTTTTTGACATTTTTGACTTGGCTAGCATAGTTTTCCTGTCTCTCCTTGCTGTCATCACAACATCACAGGTGTTGCAGTCTCTCCTGCATTTATCCCACACTCATTCATGTCCCAGGTAACACATTTCCCACAAAATGATGCTCAGATTTAATGTGGTGGGCTGTGCTAGAGGTCTTACCATTATTTAAATGATTGGTCTGAGTACTCAGTGAACAAACCTCAAAGGTTTAATACGTATTTAAGAATATGGGATGTACAAATATTGGATGTTGCACAATAAGTTCTTGTGTGCCTGACTTATACTTTATTTATGTTCTGTGGATTGTTTCTTTTTCTTCTCTGTGTTAAGATTTTTGTAAAGATAGCAATTTTTTAAACTGAAAATCTTTATTGTGTGGATGTTCATCTTCTTTTAGATCACACTGTGTTTTTTATGCAGCCATGTCCTTCAGACAAGTACTGAATATGTCATTATGGCAATATAATTTTTCTTTTTTACTGGCCATCACGTTTGCAGCACTATAAAGTGTATATTTTATGAAGATTTAGGTAGTAAGTATCCAGTACTGTATCCAGTAAATTTTCATTATGTTCCATTCTTTCTGCTCTAACCACTGATGATAATTTACATTTTTTGTCAGATTCAATAAAAATATCCATACATTTTTGATCAATGCACTAGTAAGTTCTCTGTGTGTGTTTGTTTGAGTGTATATTCATGCAGTAATTATTTTTGGTGAATTGGGAGGTTCTCAGACTGAAATAGCTCAGAATGGCATAGAGCTGCAAATTTTGCATTGCTGGTCAACAAAATGTAAAAAGTTGAAAGCCAATAAGTTAAGAAAGTATGTTTTGTGCATGATGCCCATTAAGCCAGATTTTAAATGGCATTGTTTATAATGATGGAGGGAGAATATGAAAATGATTCTTACATGTGAACCCATGATGTGAGTATTTTAGTATAGTGTACTATAGAATATAGGCATACAGCTGGAAGAATTGCCCTCATGAGTTACTTGGAATTGAAAAACGCTGCAATTCATCTTATTAATATTCTCTTAATAATGAGCGATTAAGTTACCATTTAGGAAGTAAACCTAATTTTGGCTACTAAAAGCCAGCTACCACATTTGTGGCATCTGTGGAAAGTCTTGTCTCGTATAGTTTCAGTTTTACTTGGCATTTTAACCTGCTGCACACCTCTGACAATCTCTACAGCAGCAGAACACTGCTCCTGAGTCCTCCCTGGGAAACAGTCATGTGAAAAGTGTCAAAAATGGTCTATTCCTGCAGTGAAACAGAGGCACTGCTGAAGCATTGTTATTGCTGTACATTTTTGTACCTTTGGTTGGTTGAATACTGTGGACTTACTAAAAGTGAACAAAAGCATTATTTTGTTGGGAGATATCACCACAGGGAAGTTCCCTTCCACTTTTTTAACTTTCAGACTCACTTAAGGAGCAAGTAAAAGCCATTAGGTTTTGCCCAGCAAATACTGCAGCTCATTTAGAAGATTAAAGAAAGGTATACCTCTACGTTCCATCTTAATGATCGCTGAAATGTATTCCCAATTAAACACAAAAACGTCACTGCGCAGCAGCAGCTGCCTGTTTCTGCTTTTTGTGAGCCCATCACAGACACGGTGCCCGCACTGCAAACTCACATGCTTTCAAAGAACTGGGCCCCTGAGCAGAAATGAAGTGACCCGGGGAAAATCCCAGGTGGGAAAACCATGATCATGACCCATGAGCTACGGCATAGTATCAGCTTACTATAATGTTAGTTTCAAGGTTTTACAAAGTTGTTTTAAATAAGCCATCTAACCCACTTCCTCACAGACTATATATTTGTTTGCCTCTCTGACAATAATATGACGAATAAGAAAACCACACATATCAAGTAAAGTGCAATGCATGTTGGGAATGATATAAGACCAGTGTATACTAAAGGTAACACAAGTGGCCTCTGCTGCCATCTAGTGAATAAAAGTCTGCCAGCTTCTCATCATGACTTGAAAGACAACAACCAATTCCATTAGTAAATGGTATTGTCATGACAGAAAAAGCCTCTGAAACAAAGGTCTCACACAAATTGTTGGGACACAGTGCTGTTTTTGTGTGTTTGAAGGGTTTGGGTGCATGCATGGTCTGTGGTCATGCATTCTTTTTTTGGATGGTATGGGGAAGGGGGTTTGTGGATGACAGGTGCAGGCATGTGGTTTAGAAGAACAGTATTCTTCAGTATTCTCATTGCTGAACAGCTGGAGATGTGGGTAAGATACCATGCTGTGGGAAGAACACCTGCTTGAGGGACTTAGATTTACCAACAGATTTCACTCTCATATACAGATGTCACATTCCACCCTTCATCTTAAGCACTTGAGGGGTGTGCTGTGTAATTGTCTTTTGCACGGAAACCAGTGGAGATCAACATCTTGTAACTGAGCATCTTTTTTTGTCACTCAAAATTTCTCTCCCACTGAGCTTCACAAAATAGAACACAGTGCTAAATACTTATTTTTATTTGTACTTTCTCATGGTATACCCCAAAATTATCACAAACTAGAACCAAACTATACACTCTGCAATACAGATAGTAGTGTGTGTTTTCATAATCTTTGTAACTTTATGTAACATGCTGGAACCACTGAAGCAAGCCACAAGGATGTTTTCTCTTACTCTTCCACCAGCCCTGCTTAGTTTCCCAGCTTGCATATCCATGATAGCATAATCTCATCCTCAAAACAGTTCTTAAACAGATAAATTCTTCAGTTGCATAAGTCAAGTAGATATGATTTTAACTGATTGATCAACTTACATTTAAACTTGCAAGGTATGTGCACCTGCAGATTTGGTTGGGAAAGTATCGCCTTAGTTCTAATAGTAACTACACAGCACATCGCCATATAATATGCCAATGCAACTTTGAGTTATATTAGACTTCTATCAACAATCGCCCATTTCCCTTATAGTGACGTAGCTTAAACTGTTTACTGACACTTCAGTGACGGTTGCAGTACACTGATGCGTTGGTAGAAGCTGCAACGGCGACGCAAATTTTAGTATGATCACGTGAGAAACCTCCATCCAATTAGAGCATAGAGGACGAGTACGAATAAATGTCTCATCAAGTCAGCAATCAGCCAAATCATGATATTAGCGTGCATTTGTACTGCGGATACCTGATTTTATTGTTAGAAAACTTTTTGTCAAAACTTGACTTTTTGAAACAGACTGGCTTATTTCAGACAAAAGGCGGGCTAAAGGATTTCGTCGAAAATGCTTGCCCGGGATACAACTATTCAAGATAGCTAAGCATGTCATGTGACTTCCCCTCCCCCAATTTGGCCGATTGTGGGAAGAAACAGGCAGACATGTTTGAGGGAAATACGTTGAAGAAAGTGGCGACTTGAAGAAATAAAAGAAGTACACTGATATGGAAAAGGACATTTTACTTTGCTGTCGGTTTTGGAAGGAACATTGGAATAATGGATTTCGTTTGATTCTAAATCAAGACTTAGTTGAAATGTTATTTATACTTATTACTGGCTTGGTTGCTACCAAATAGTTGATTTCTTATGAAAGAATTGTTAGTTTACTTAATTGTATTATTTTAAACGTGACTTTGTTTCTCGTGCTCCTTCATTTATGTGTCGTGTGGTTGAATGGGTACACAATATCGTTTACCGTGGGGGGTGGGGGTTGAGAGGACGTGCGGTGAAGTTGAAACTATCATTTTAAAATTACATTTAAGTGAAGCCAATTGTGTTTGAAGCTTTTGTTTGCAGTTTTACATATGGAGAGATTTGGGCATTGTGGAGTTTGGTTGCTTTGTAACGTCTGAGATGGCTTAAAATGTCTTTTAAGGAGAAAAGCTTGCGCACTCGGTGAAACGTGGCATTTTGTGTTACGGGTGATTGGGTTTGTATTTGTCCTTGGTCGAATTACAGGCCATTGCTGTTTAACTGACTTAAATTTAAGGGGAACCGCCACTTACTCGTTCTTGTGGTATTTCATGTTGGCCAGCTGTAGAGTATTTTTGCTAGGTTTGATTTGTGAATAAATGCTGTGTCATCCCAAGTGACCATTCTTGGTTACATTATCTTGCCTAGTTGCGCGGTGAGCTACTCCGCTTGGTCAACAGTTAAAACATTTTCATCTTTTTTCTGAATTTGTCATGCCAAGACCAGCCTTCCAGTTGGCAGTAACATAGTAATCTAGTTAATCTATTTTAAGCTTAAGCTTTGACGGGCAGCTTTTAAACGGTTGGCTCGTAACAAGTACTAGCTCGCTGGCAACCCAGTTGTTAGTATTGCTGCTTACGAAGGTAAACAGAATTGATTCTCAAGTATTTAGTCACCTACCTAACTGCAATTTTCTGATTGCCTGGTTTGAGGAACTCGTGTGTTTGTGCTTGATGTTCCTAGCTGTCCCGCTAGCCAAATTCTACGCTTTCTTTGTACATGATCAGGTTGAAAACGCATACAAAGCAGGTATTTCATCGGAGGTTGTTTTTCACATACCTCACAACAACTTTCAACAGCAGTGTTGCATTTGCAATGCGCAATACATTTGTACACACGTGAGCTGCCTCAGGAGCCAATGAAATCCACACAACTCGATGCCCGCGCACAGAGTTGTAGGCCAATCAGGCCTTTGCCTGTTTCACACTGACGTAACTTTGCTAGATGAAAGACCAAATGATTAGAAGTAAAGTGGGCGCATTCATTATTAGCCGTAAGGCATTTCAGCGAGCTATTCTCTTCAGTTGTGTGACTGAAAAACGACTAAGTTATTGTCTACTTGTTATATAATTTATGTTTCATGGACAGCTGAGGTTTACCAATGAGGTAACAAGAAGCGACCTGTATCTGACGTAAGGTAATGGGGGGTGTGGTCAGCTTGATGGACGACTTGAATACCCTATTGAAAGTGACGTCGGAGACACGTGAAGGGAATTGCGTGCAATCGGAGTATGTGCTGTTTAAAAAGAGTTGGGCGGATGTGGTGCGGCGCCATTTCACAGACGGGCAGAGATAGAGGAAGACTAGACAAACAAAACGAAAGGAAGGGAGTCAGGAAACAGATTTTTAAACAGAATCCGGATCCATCCTGATGGAAACGGCCATAAACCCGCACCTTGACAGGTACCTCTTGGAACGAGTGACGTTAAGCTTGCGTGTCGAACTGATATTGACTGGAGAATTGTTGTCTACCTTGCAATTTGTGTATTTGAAGTTAGTACGCTCACCGATTTCACATCCCTACTGGAATAAAAATACTACTGCTTGTATCACTTCTGAATTTACAATCCAGATACATGCTTTTCCCTTCGACCTGACCAGGGTGTGTCATAATGGTTGCAATGGTTAATAGTGGTTTCCACACCATGGTTTTGTTGTATAGCTATCGGTACAATTCGTAGACTGTTTTGAATCGGCTGTGTACGCGCTCTCAAATATCGTCACTGCATCTCCGCCATTTTCATAGCTAGCTAGCTAGCTGGCTACTGTACTGGATTTGTATCATGTAGATTGTTGGTTGCTGGAGTGGAGTCTGGCAACAGACTGGCACTGTCCGTTAGAGTGGCTGCACCTACTCCCTATGGTTTTGGAATACATTGCCTGAACATACGTTTTGTCCAATTATATGTGCAACTGCACGGTAGTCTATTGTCATGACCCCCCCAGTCACCAGCGTTCGCTGAGGGGAGCAAATCGATCGAAGTGAAATTTGGGTAGTGTTAAATTGCTGGTTAGTAACTTGGTGTTTCGACATTTCAACACCTGTTTAAACATTTGTTAACCATAACATCACTTAAACTGCGCATTTTGTAGTTGACCAGCCTTGCCTAGCGGATTCGCGGCCCTTTAGAATGAGTGTTTCATGTCAAATTCTGGCTAATAGCTAGCTGCAAATGGAGCAAGATTTGTTGACTAATAAATGTAAGGCTTGGAGCATGGACGGCTGTTTGTGGAGAGGGTACATTGGTATTTGTTTGCTGGTTGGTAAGTGTTAGTAAAAATGGTCAGTTGGCTCGTGCATTGCGGCCCTATCAGTAAGTTCGTGGGTTTTTGGTCAGAGCAAATGGTCCAGCAGTGGACAGTCTGGGTAGCTAAAGCTCGTCTAGCTTTTTGATAACTGCTTCCCGAGCGTAAACTCTTGGCACGCTTTTTTGGTCGCATAGTGTATTCTGCAACATGTAAATGTAAATTCAGTTTCCCGCAAGTTGTACAATTTTCTTAGTGCATCACTTCTGGGGTTTGGCAGTGAACGGTGTGTGCAGTGTTTACAAAACAGGCATACGAGTAGCCACGTGTGTGACGAGCAAGGCCAGCGTGATCGTCTGACAAATAAGGAGCATGATTTGGGTAATTCTGTGTCGAAGCAGTGTGTATGTCTTGACAGATAACTTGGTGCCGATTTGATTAGTCCAAGTGTGTGTGTATTGAAATGTATTATTTTACACTGTGATACCCACTCTGATTAAAAAAAGGTGTTGGAGTTGTCCTTCAGACTTGATCATTTTTAAAGCTCAGAGTTAGCAGTTTTGATTACTTTTAATTTTCGTCCGTCGATGCTGACAGTAAATGTTCAAGTCAGGATTGCTTTTTAACATAATAGAGGGCAAAGTTAATGGAATATTGTGATAGTGTTTTGGATTTCCAAGTACTTGAGTATCATTTGTTAGGCGTGGTTAAAGCTGCGGTGTTTAAAAAAAGAAATTATAACACGTGAATGTAAATTACATTTTGCAAACGTATTTTCTTCTTCCCCCATTGAAACTGTTTCAGTCAGGTTTAATGTAATCGCACTTGTGATTCAATTAACCATACTATTCCAATGCCAAGTTTTTTTTTTTTTGTTTCCTTTTTTTTTTTTTTGCAAATTTTGTAAAGTTAGTAAAAATTAATATTAATCCTGTACAGTTCTGATCCTGATCTCGGGAGCATTTGGTACACTTGTTGCTTGTGTTGGATGTCCATTTTGTGCAGCATTTGTTTCTGTTTAAGTGTACCTTAAGTGTCAATCAAGAGCCCATAATTTATATATTCAGTTTTTTTTGTACCTGCGCTACTTCTGCCTTGGTTTCTTCCATTTCTCAATAAAATCACCATTTTAAATATAATTGTGTGTTTTAACCTTTTGTATATTTGTGTATGCATTAGTTTGCATGAAGGTTTTAAATTGTGATCACAAATGACTCCAGCATTGAGGAAAGCAGTCCTTTAAATGCCCGATCTCTAAAACAAACTGTACAGTCTACATGCATAGTGTACATCATATTGTCTCCATGTGACTGGTGAAGCTAAGAAAATATGGAACTTGCTTTTGTTCACTTAACTTTCAATGGAGTTTGCTGGTACAGATTTATATTTGTCTTTCATTTGCCTTCTTGGACAAGATTCCATACAGGTGAATGATTATGCAAGCATCTAGTGATCTGTAATGGTTCTGATGCCCTTACAGGCTTGGAAATGTAAATACATATTGCAGTCACTATACTCCCTGCCCAGATATGCACCATAGTCCTTTCATTGGCCCTGTTCTCTGGTTTCTTGTGATTTTATTTATTTTGTCCTTCCACACTGATAATTGAACAAATTAGGATAATAGATGGAAGATCGAAGATATAGATTCAGAAGGTAACCCCTGTGTTGTGCATACTTTTCTGTTCCCCTGTGAGCCAGTCCTGTCCCACGGAGAACAGCAGGCTGCTGCCTCCATCTAGCTTCTCTCCTTGCGTACCGAGTACAGCAAAAAGATTTGCTTGTCAACAGATGTGCAGAATAGCAAGACACTTTATGCCAATGCGTATCCTGTTTTTACCGTTTTTTACCTCACTTAAGGGCCAGAGGCAGCAAAACAAAAACGACTGAATTCTGTAAGGGTTTAAAAAAGCTTTTTGACCCATGCTAATTTATTTCACCCATGGCCTGAAATTGATTGTTTAATGTCATTGATCATGGACAAGGTGAGTCCATTTGCAGTTCTACCTGCCCTGCTACAGCTTATTGTACAGCTATGTTTGGCACTATGTAAAGTAATTCAATTGTATGTCAGATGTCGAATCTTAATATGTGTAAGTGAAATGTCACTTTTACCATTTTGGATCTGAAGACCTCTATTTTAAAGTTGGAAGACCATATATTGCATTGTTCTGACCACTGTCTTGGAAACTATTTTGAACATATTTTAACTCCAACCTCTGAACAACATTCAATAACTCAGTTAAGCACCATTTGCTTAGAATAAATGGGATGTCTTCTTTGAGGGAGATGAAACCTCATGGTGCTATCAGCTTTGTTTTAGGAAATTCAGTTTTTCATAGTGCTGACAGTTTTTCAGGTCAGCCATAAAGTTGGCCACACAGAGTATGTCATTTTGTAGCAAGTATAATTATGTAATATAGGCTAGACCTTTTGCTCTGAAACTGGCCTCAGGCTAAATAACGGCTTCATGGACCCGGGTTAACTTGTTGCTGAGGTGCGTCAGAGCACACCCATGCTGGCAGCGTGCCTTTCTGCTCCCAGTTATGTGTCAGTGGACTGTGTGTGTGCAGAAAGCTGTGGGGTGAGAGAGAGTTCAGCATCATCGCCAGGCTAGAGAAAGTGGGGGGAGTTGGGAGATAGAGAAACAATCAGATCAGTAATGTATAATGATGGCTGTACCTGCAAACAAGCATTCGTAATGCCACATGCTCAACTGAAGCCAGTGCCATTGGAATATAACACAACTACTGCCTGCCTTTGCTTATGGGCCCATTGCTGTAGGTGGTTGGTTGCCATGGGTATGGCAGTCAATGGAAAAGGCTGTGGTTGTCATGGAGATGGAAGGGAAATGGGCAGTTAAACGTGTATATTTGCAGTATTTTTTCCGTTTTCTTTCCCTGCTGTTGTGGCACTGCATATCTTAAGGCACATTATCATATGGGTGTCTAAAACAATGGGCTTTAAAGTCTGCTAAATGCAGTTAACTATATGTGTCATGTGCTTTAGCGTTCAGAGCTGTGGTCTATGAATGTTTGTGATCTTTGGGTGAGGGGACAGGGCACATTGCCTGCATTTCTTCCCTCCGATTGTAAAATGATGGGTGGCACCTTAATTTACCTTTCCCTTTGTTTACGATTACTCACTTACTGTATTTGAACCACATTTAAGTATTGGGATGGTTGTGCATTGGCAGATAATCAAATTGATGGTGTCGTTTCTTATAACTGAATGCTAATCATTTAAGGTTTGTTATATTCAAATACCTACATTTTTTTTTTGTTCAAATTTTACATTTGCAAATGAATGATACTTTTTATTAGTTATTGTACTTCTCAAATATGCAACAGAAAGTAATAACTATATTTATGGTTAAATATACAATACTAACAAACAATCTGGTTCCTGGATATTTATAAAGTCAAAGACATGCATTTTCTATGGTTAGGTTATGTTGGCTTACAGTATTTTTTGACAGTCAAGAATGAATTTGAATTGACTGCAGAGATGTGTCCAATTCAAGGATCATTCTTAAGTTGAACAAAAAGTTAATACTTGTGGGCTTGCTACATGCCTTTGGAACATTTCCTAAAGGACAGTTAAGCTGGCTTGACTGATGGGGAATGAGTTCAGTGGCATTAATGCACCACTGCTCTTCAGTTAACTGTTCCTCACGGCTGTGAATACATAGTGCTGGAGTATATTTTACATCTTCTTCCACCTTCTTATAATAGTGTAAAGGAGTGCTGTGGAAGCTGTTGACAGAGTAAACCTCCTGGCCCTGCATATGCAAAACCATAAACCTGAGCTGCAGCAAGCTATCAGTCACCGGATTGTTTTACAGATCAAAAGGTGTTGTTCTCCACAGCAAAGCAGAGGGATTTGCTCAAACCATTGAATTGCGTATAGTGAATGGTACATCTGCCTGTTTTTGGTTTCATGAAGCATCATTCTCTCATAACCACTTCCAAAGTCTTGAAATGATGTAAAAATCAGCCCTTGTGGCATATGACTGTGTCAGTCATACTTGCTTAATCAATCTAATTATTCCTCCATGTCTGTCATCCTCCATACTGTTTTCCCCTCCCCTCCCCTCCCCTTGTGCTTTTTGTTGGGCAGCAGCAGCTCTCTGGGCGGGGGTGTGGGTGTGCCAATGGCCGTCGGGATGGATCAGTCCATGTCCGGCCCCGGCAAACGCATCCGCAAACCGTCACTGCTCTTTGAGGGCTTCGAGAGTCCAGCATTACCCCACTCCATGCCCTCGGGGCCACCCCCTCCCCCACAGCCACCCGTGAAAGACCCCAGCCGGCAGGGCCGACTGACCAATCAGCTTCAGTTCCTGCAGAAGGCCATGACCAAGGCCCTGTGGCGGCACCATTTCGCCTGGCCCTTCCACGAGCCCGTGGACGCAGTCAGGCTCAACCTGCCGGTTAGTATTGTCAGCTGTGCCCTTCCTATGTTTGTATTGACAGTGACCTGCATATCTGATTCCTAGGTGCCACTCTGTCAGGTTATTTCTTCCTCCACTCTGCCAGGGTGTTTGTTTTTATTTAACCTTTATTTAACCAGGTAAAGTCTTGTTGAGATTAAAACCCCTTTTAAAAGTGAGACCTGGCCAAAAAGGCAATGTAAAAGATATACATCACAAAGACAACTTTAAAAACATCAACCATTCCGTCACAATGGAACTGTTTAAAAACACAGCACCAGGATTATACAGTTTAGGTGATAAATTTGGTACGAAAGCAATTACAGACAGTGCTACTTTCCAAGTCCTTTAAGACTGAAACGTTCACTGTACGAAATTATCTCTGGCAATTTCAAATCATTATGTATAGAGTTCCAAGTGAAGGGGGCAGCATAGTTAAAAGTTTTTTTTTTTTCTTCCCCCAGAGCTGTACGAACACGACTATATTCCATTAAGCCCCTCATTCATCTAGTCTAGAACTTGGTTGTACTGGTCATAACATCTTGTGGTAGGGTAGCAAAAGAGGTAAGAGTGGACACCCCTGTTTTAGCCAGTATGTCTCGTTTTAATGATTCCAGGATAACATTTAACCCACCCTCCTCTTTACAGGACTACCATAAGATCATAAAGCAGCCGATGGACATGGGAACCATCAAGAAGCGACTGGAGAATAACTACTACCGCAGTGCCAGTGAGTGCATGCAGGACTTCAACACCATGTTCACCAACTGCTACATCTACAACAAGGTATGTCTTACCCACCTGCCTGAGAGTTTTGGCAATATATGGGACCGAAGACTGAGATGCCAGAACACTGAAAATGGACGGAGCTACCATATACTATCAATAACCTCTGAAGTTGAATTAAATCAAACTGGTTGGTGTTTAGTGAATTGTAGCTCCACTCATTATTGGTGGCATGGCATCAACCCCACACTGTTGAAAAGCTCTGCCATATAATCATATAATGTATGTAATAATAGTGTATATAATAGCAATATACAGTGGGGTCCAAAAGTCTGAGACCACTAGTGGAAGTGCATTCTTTTGTAATGTAGTACTACATTTCTTGTTACAAATTATACTAACAATTTGAGTGAAAAGTTAAATCTTTGAAAAATGTACATTAATTTCAGAATGTCTTAGTTTTTGGTATTTCCTCCTTTTGCTTTAATGACAGCATGCACTGCAGCTGGCATGGACTCCACAAGTTTGTGCAAAACTTGATGATCCATGTTATTCCATGGTCTTTGTGCCCAAAAACGTTCTTGGCCTTTAAGTGCCCCCATAAATATTTGATGGGGTCTGGTGGAAAAGGGGTTAATGTGGTTGATGTCACTAATTTGTTTGAACATGACCCAGAAATAGTGCAGAATTAAAACATTTAAACATTTCTTAAAATTCCTTAATAAATATTTATTAAGGGTCATAACATGCAAAAAAATATCTTTTTACATTTTTTCAAAATCCTAAAACCTTCTTTTTATTTCCAGGATTACATGGAAAAGGCTTTTGGACCCTGCTGTACACCATTATATATGTCATTTAATAATATAACCATATAATTATATACTAATATAACATGTAATAACCAGTCTATGTACAAGATCACTCCTGTGCCAGTTAAGACTTCCAACACTTTTTCTGTATGTTTGTTTTAATTCCGAACCTTTCTCCCCCTGTCAGCCCACAGATGACATTGTGCTGATGGCCCAGTCCCTGGAGAAGGTCTTCTTGCAGAAGGTGGCCCAGATGCCCCAGGAGGAGATAGAGTTGCCCCCCCCTGCACCACGGGGCAAACCAGGCAAACCAGGGAAAGGCCGCAAGGGAAACGGTGAGTCGCTGAATAAGCTTACAGAGACTGGTTTCAGACTACAAAATATTTAGGGCAACACCATGGTGCCTTTATCAGCAGAATTATTGGATTATTGAAACCAAACAATTCCTGATCCGTATTAATGGCTGCCAGGAAGGAATGGGTTGTAGGCCACCTTCTCAAACAGATTTGTAAAAACCGATGACAAAATATTTCAGAGGTCAGAACTTGCCTGTAATATTTCTTAAAGTTGGCCATTGCAAACAAATTACCGTATGAAACTTTGTATCACATAGTTTGCATATTACCTTACGGGTTTTGAAGCTGACACAGATACTTGTGAGTATAGTTTCAGTATCCTCCTAATTCAGTGGTATGTAATGTAGAGCAGTTCCCTGCTTGTGCACGTGTGTTTAAGTTCTCTCTTTCTCCAGCAGCGATGGGGGGTGTGACGCCAGCCCACCAGGTCCCAGCAGTGTCCCAGTCAGTGTACTCGCCCCCCACCCCCGACACCCCAGACTCTCTGTTCTCCACCCCACCGCAGACCCTGCTGGCCAAAAATCTGCCTCCGACCAACATCAGCTCCCCTGCCCTGATGAGTCTGCCCCCCACCCAGCCCACTGCCAAGGTAATGCTGGGACCACAGCGCTCCCATTGTCCTGCAGATGTAGGTCTGTGCTGCATCTGTCATACCAAAGACACGGCTTGGCTAATTTTAGTCCCCAACACTCTGAGAGAGCTAAGGCTGCTTGCTCACATAGCACTGTAGCCTAATTTCCTGCTGTAGCTTATCTGAAGGCTGCGAGTGCTACCACCACTGATCTTTTTTTTTTAATGCAGTTAATGTGGCTAATGGCAAATATTATTGTGATTTTCATTTTTGTTGAACAATTGATTTTACATGCACACTGTTAGAGATATCCCCCATCATCGCTGCTGTGTGCTACACCAGTACTCCTAGATGTAGCGAAACTCATGATGTGGCAGGAATGACTCATGAGTTGACACATGCTATCAGTAAATCAGTGTTTTGAACCTGTTTTATGGTTTACCTCTACTATGTAGTGCAAGGTCTTTTTTCATTCCAAGTTATTAACATTGAGCCTGTTTAACACTTGTAGCGTCACCCATTTTGTGGTTTATGTGGCTGTTCTCAGGGTTTTCCCTAAGTTTTCAGAGGGCTTAGGTGCTGTCTAGGTGTAACTACCAAATATCCAATCAGCTGTTTCATTATCTGGGGAATGAGCATCTGTCACGCACCAATCCCACAAACGTTTGTCCAAACACTGATTGTTGATTGGCAGGTTATTCCTGTTACCAGCTTACTTTTCTGTTTGAGATCAAGCCACCTCTCTCTTTTTTTTTTTTTGTCAACGCGTAGGACTCTCACCGTTGTTTTTGCATTCATTCTGATATGTTGTCAGAATGCCTTTTTACGTTCACTTGGCTTCGTTCAGGCGCTCCTCAAAAGTACTTAGGTGATGCGCCTAAGCCTTTCTGTGGTAGGGAAAACCCTGGCTGTTCCGATGCTGTTGGTCTGTATATGGGAGTGGTCAGACATGCAGTTTTATGAATGTGACTTCTGTCTGTTCCTCCCATGCCATCCCCTTCACACTAACACAGAAAAAGGGAGTGAAACGCAAGGCAGACACCACCACGCCCACCACCGTGGCTCTGCCCCTGACGCCGGGGGTCCGGATGGGTGTGGGCGGCGGGGGCGACTCTCCGCTGACCCTGTCATCCCTGGCCGTGGAGCCCAAGCCCAGTATGGGCATGGTGAGGGGCGGGGGCATCGTAGGAGGCGGCTCGGTCCTCCTGCAGCCCATGATGGCAGGGAAGGGCCCAGCAAGGCGGCGGGAGGGCGGCCGGCCCATTAAGCCCCCCAGGAAGGACTTGCCGGACTCGCAGCAGCACCAGCCGTCGCGGCGGGGCAAGCTGAGCCAGCAGCTGCGCTACTGCAGCGGCGTGCTCAAAGAGCTGCTGTCCAAGAAGCACGCTGCCTATGCCTGGCCCTTCTACAAGCCCGTGGACGCCTCCGCCCTCGGCCTTCACGACTACCACGACATCATCAAGCACCCCATGGACCTCAGCACCATCAAGGTAACCCTCACAACCCGCTTGGGTAAAGTGGTTACGCGCAGAGTCGAGGGCACTAAAGTCCTGGAAAAATTATGGACTTTTTAAGTGGTGTTTTCCAGGAAAAGTGCCTGGATAAGTTTTGGTTAATTCTAAACGTGCGGTTTGGAAAAGCTATGAAAATTTTTTTTGAACATTTGATTGTGCTTTTCATTTTGTTTACCTGTAAATAATTAGGTACATATTTTTGTGTTAACATTTCTAAATGTTGTGATTGATCCTACAATGAAATACATTTTTCATCCTTTAATTTATAATCCACTTTTATGCTCCAAATCCTGATAAATGATGTTGAACAGTAATTTTGCTCTACTCCCTTACAAAATGTTACACTTCAAAGCAGCCTGTTTACACTGCAGATCCTGAAACTGGATGAAGCATACAGCCCCAAATCTTCTCTGCAAAGATAACACCACATAATATATAATCACATAATATATAAGAATAAGTAGCCACAGTTAAACTCATCCCTTACAAGCACTGCACTAATACTAATCTAGACAGGTAGATCACACCTCAAATGAAATGTATTCAGTGCATATGGCCTCTTTTCTTCAGTATAAAACACCCCTCTCTCTCATCCTCCCTCAGAGGAAGATGGATAATCGGGAGTACAGGGATTCACAGCAGTTTGCAGCAGATGTCAGGCTCATGTTCTCCAACTGCTACAAATACAACCCTCCAGACCATGATGTGGTGGCCATGGCCCGGAAGCTGCAGGTTCGATCCTCTATGCGCAGAGTGAATAAACAGACCTCAGCTGTACCTGAACTTTTATAACAGAGCTCAACCTCAGGACAGCCATCTTCCTTTGTTTGAACAGGCTATTTGTATACCCTTTATTTGTATCAAAAATGGAAATTTAACATAAGTAGTCACTGGTTTTGTAATGTACAATAGACATGTCATAGTCGGAGCAATATGGTCAGGCTGTGCGGGTGGAATAGCTGTATTTATTAGGCTCAGTGTGTCAGTATTAAATGATTGTTGTGCAAGGTCCTAATGTGCTTTACTGCTCAAAGAGCTTAGGGGCAATTAATGGACTACTGAGTCACTTAACCTGTTAGTACATGTTCTAATCATGTACACATGATCTAATGAATGAAATCCGTGTATGAAATCAGTGTATGAATGAAATCCTCTCCACCTGTTTAACATATGCTATACATTCTTGTGTAGTTTCTGTGATTCAACACATAAAAACCAAACCATTTTAAAGCAAGTATTTTGAAACTTTTTTTAGCCTCATCTTAACTAAAAACATCTGCAGTATCACTGGGAATTCTGGGACTTGTAGTCAGTGCTAACCCTCAGTCTCCTCTGCTCTTCATCTCCCTAGGATGTGTTTGAATTCCGATTTGCAAAGATGCCAGATGAGCCCGTGGAAGAGACCCCTCCCATGTCCATGGGGGGTGGGATGGGCGTGTCAGCAGTACACTCCTCCTCCTCATCCTCTTCATCATCCTCCTCTTCGGAGAGTGAGCCAAGCAGCGAGAGTGAGAGCGAGACGGAGAGCAGCCCCAGCTCTGACAGCGAGGAGGAGAGAGCACACCGCCTGGCGGAGCTGCAGGACCAGGTGTGTACACAGGTAGACATAACCCCGTGCTCTCTCCCTTGCACTCGCACTGCACCATTACATACTCACTCTGAGCATGCTCAGACCAGCCTCTCTCACACATGAGATATGTGCTGACACATATGCCGGCAAACCTAAACCCTGCACACAGGTCATGCCCAGGCCAAGCCCTGGGAAACATTCACACACGGCATGCTTGGACGCCCCCTGCTGACACAATTTGAGAGGACTGGGATTCCATTCCCCAGCTAATTAGCAAGTGTAGTGTAATAGTTTATTAAGAGAGGAAAAAAAATTCAAACGGAATCTGATCGCAGTCGGATAGTGATCGCCACCTACCCAAGTAACAGAAGCAATAGAAATTGCATCCATACCCTCTCAGTTAAGGCCTGCAAATGTTTGGAAATTATGTTAAACAAATACATTTGAGATGGTTTGACTATACCTTGTGATCTTAATAGCTGTGATTGGTGCTACCACTCACTGGGACCTTGGTTAAGCTTCACACCTATGTCTTCATGCATGCTTATTGAAATGTCTTTTGTGGAACCAGTATGTATCAGAAAAGGAAAATGTGTTTAAACCATACCCTTGTATTTGATTAAACCTGTGGGTGAATTTATTAACCCCTGTTTTTCTTGTCTGTCTGCTCAGCTGAGAGCGGTGCATGAGCAGCTTGCAGCGCTGTCTCAGGGCCCCATCTCCAAACCCAAGAGAAGGAAGGAGAGGAAAGAGAAGAAGAAGAGGAGGAAGCCGGAGAAGCACAAGGGTGGCCGCCGGACAGCGGGGGACTATGTGGAGAGGCCGGCCAAGATCCCCAAGACAAAGACCAGCAGGGCGGCGCCCACTTCTACACAGGGCAAGAAAGGAGCCGGCAAGAAGAGCAGCAAAAACAGCAAGTGAGATAACAGTGGACTTTGCCTATTTTTCTCTGGTTTTTTAAAAAAATGCTATCATCGTTTCTCTCTCCCTGAGTAGACCAAGGATGTGCTGTATTCCAGTATATGCTGATTACTTACCTGACATCTGATACATTTGTCCCATCATTTTGTTTTGCTTGTATTTCTTATATAATGCCAGGTCACAGTTATGACAGTATTTCTGTAACCACTCCTAGCTTTGTGCAGTGGTTGACCATGAATACAGTCATCTTAGTAGAGAAAGAGTTTTCCCAGCATGGCACCTTGCCTCCTATGAAAAATAAAGCTGAACTTCTCCTCACAGGTCCTCGAAGAAGTCCCAGTCAACGGCAGCAGCGCCACGCTTCGTACCCATCGTGCCCTCCTCTCTGCCGCCGCACTACGACTCAGAGGAGGAAGAGGAGGGGCGGCCCATGAGCTATGACGAGAAGCGGCAGCTCAGCCTGGACATCAACAAGTTGCCAGGGGAGAAGCTGGGGCGTGTGGTGCACATCATCCAATCACGCGAGCCCTCGCTGCGCGACTCCAACCCAGAGGAGATCGAGATCGACTTCGAGACGCTCAAGCCCTCCACGCTGCGTGAGCTAGAGCGCTACGTCATGACCTGCCTGCGGAAGAAACCCCGCAAACCCTATGGTGAGCCCGGGCACAGAGTGCAGGACTGTGGGGTATCTCAGCCTTTCATATGGGCCAGGGTCCTTCCACCAGCTAGTGTTTCCACTTCTGCTTTTAGCTGATATAGTACACATATTCATTAAAAAAAAGCTAAAGGATAATTACCTGGAGTTCAACCACTGTGTTATGTCCTTTGTGAACAATAGTGAGCCAGATGCTGTAGGTAGGGTGTAATCCTAGGACATGAAGCATTACTTATGTCTTTTGTTGAAGTTAAGGTCAGTAGTTTCTCCTGATATTTTCCTGTGGTTGTTGTAATTGTTAATTCCGATGGGATCGCTGTCCTGTTGTAAACGTGTGTTTATCTGTGTGTATGCGTGTGTGTATGTGTATGCGTGTGTGTATGTGTATGTGTGTGTGTGTGTGTGTGTGTGTGTGTGTGTGTGTTCTTGGCTGCACAGTGGTGAAGAAGGCCAGCAGTGGGAAGTCCCGGGAGGAGCTGGCCCTGGAGAAGAAGAGGGAGCTGGAGCGGAGACTGCAGGATGTCAGTGGCCAGCTCAATTCTGCCAAAAAACCACAGAAGACCAAGGGTGAGGCTCCCCATACAGCCAACCCATATTTTTTCATTGCATGATACCATCATGTATGAATAACATTTCTAACATGAACATGAATATGTCATTAAATTTTAATATGGCAATTCCACCACTAAGTGCAGATGACTGTCTCCTCTCCTGTTGCCTAAATTATTATCCACCAAACAACAGTTGTCCAGCCTTGTCATAATATTCAAATATAGAGCCGGTGGCTGTTTAGTGGCTTCTTAGCCGACCATAGAGCCTTTCTCCTGCAACCGCAATGTGCTTGTTTGGCACTGCAGCCGTGATGAGCCATTTTCTCTTTGGCTTGCTTTGTTATGGGAAAGTATATTGGGCAGCCAAGTAAGCTTGGAGTTATGACATAGAAAATGGTATCATGGTTAGTCGTCATTGCTAGACGTGTTCTGGTTTATCTCTAGTTTAGGGCTGTTGAGTCCTGGTCCTGGAGAGTCACAGGGTACACAGGGTCACATTGTTATATTGTACCATGCAGTGACCTGCTTTAATAGATAAATGAACCTGCCTTGTGTCCTGAGTGTAGTTTGGTTGCAGTGCTTGTGAAAAATCAAAACCACAATACACAGTGGCCATCCAGGACCAACTTCAGCTACTCCATATGTACACTGTACATATAGCATATACAGTGGAGAGGGTATAATGCAGTACATGCTGGCGTAATGCACTTTTGGTTGCTGTTGGTTCTAAATACCCTATTTTGCTCTCTCAGCGGAGAAGCCCAGCGGAGTGGAACCCCATGCCATGGTGTCCCGCCTCAGTGCAAGCAGCTCCAGCTCAGATTCTTCCTCCTCGTCCTCTTCCTCCTCATCTTCCGATACCAGCGACTCTGACTCGGGCTGAGGGCTCAGAGGGGCCTGGAGAAGAGATGAGAGGACAGGAAAGGGGGAGCACTGCTGGCCGGGCCACAGCCTCAGCCGAGAGAGAGAGACTGAAACGCACTTCATAGACATGTACAGATGGGCTCTCCAAAGACTGGATCATGAGGAGCAAGACAGAGCCAGGGACACTCAGTGCTTTCCCATGCACTCCTGACACCTGATTTTTCCTTTCCCTCGCTGTGTAAATATATGTACAAATAAATGACCCTATTTTTCTTTTATAAAGAAGAATTTTAAGGAAATCCCTAGGAGAGGGAGATGGAAGAATAAAACGAGGTGGAGGGAAGGAAGACTGTCCTTTGGGGGGGGGGGGGGGGAAAGAGAGACTGTTCATGTGGTGTGTGTGTGTGTGTGTGTGTGTGGTTTGTGTGTTTGTGTGTGTGTGTGTGTGTTGTGTGTGTGTGTGTATGTGTGTGTGTGGGGTGTGTGTGTGTGTGTGTGTGTGTGTTGTGTGTGTGTGTGATTTGGATCCAGTCTTCTGTTACTGCACAAACCTGATCAGAACATTAGACAGTGAATTGGTGTTAATTTGTATCTTGAAAGAACGTTACATGATTACTTGCCTCACTTGGCTCTTTGGCCTCTCTAAATCGGAACTTTGACCTGTGTTGTAATAGGAAAACTCTTCTACATCAAGTACCTGTGCAAGAGCGCAAGAGTCACATTTGTAAGATGCCTAGAATGCCACAGGATGAAAGTAACATGCTCAGCAGAAAGTTTCTGAGCTTGGCAGATATGGTGTAGGCCTCTGTGTGGTGATTACAAGTACAAACTGGTCCGGTGTAACTCGCCAAACCATTTACAATGTTGACAATCAGAAAAGCAAGGAAAATATACTGACAAATGGTTAAACAAAACCCAGACCATTCATCTGTTTTGCAGTACATTTACACATGGAGAAAAAATGAATGGTTGCTAACTCCCCCGGGCAACAGTAGCTGAATTATAACCGGGCCAAAAACAGGAGCGCCAGTGGGAGTGATGGAGATTACACAATTACCAGTACAGCTGAAGCAGAAATGAGCAAAAGGAGAGTTTTTGTGCGGGTATCCATGATTTATTGTATTGGATGGGTTAAAAGTGTGCAGGGCCGGCCCAAGCCTTTATGGGTCCCTAAGCAGGATTTGATTTGGGTGCCCCCCACCGCCTTGTGGCACATTTCAAGTGCTCTTGGGGGCCCTCTGGTGGCCACAGGGGACCTAAACAGACGCTTAGTTTGCTTGTGCGTCGGCCGGCCCAAAAAGTGCGAGTGATGAGTAATTTACTCAAAAAACTCAAACTCAGAAGAGAGAGCCCAACTAAGATAGGGCCTTGGGTGGATAACCATAATTTGGTCATAACAAATGTACAGCTAAAAGGTATGGAAGTACTTAAATAACAATTTTATACATAAAAAAGCATTGTAAATATTTCTGCAGTTGCATAATTGAGCAGCATGTTTCTAGCAGTAAAAGCTCTTTTTCTTGCATTTTGTTTTTCTTACACATTGTTTAGATTTCTTCTCAAAAACCATGATGTGTTTCTTTTTTTGTTTCTTGGATTACTTTAAGAAAACAATACAAAACTGACAAAACTCAGCTCTGCATCTATAAGCGTACTGTTCTGAGAAGTGTACATATTAAAGAGCATTGTTCTTTAAACCTAATGTCTTGTGTCTGTATTGGGACTGGGCAGGGGCTCAGATGGCGGGGGGCCCCAGTTTCATAGGGACCCCAATCCTTCCCCCCACTTTTGAGAAGAAAAAAAAAATTCATATTGTATAAATTTAAAAGTTGAGACCTTTTGCTCACAGTTTGGTTCCCTCCACTTCAAAAATCTCTCCTGCACCTTTGGGACCGGGCAAGGGGTCAAAATGTGAAGCCTACTGCAATATTATACTAGAAAACATAATTTTGCATATGCTTTGGAGCATTTAGATGATGTTCAGATACTGTTATGACCATGTCTTTTTATTGGTGATTTAAAATTTGGTCATTTTTGCTCCAAGCGCCTACCACCGAGCCATCATGCCATCTGATGGTAATTGTATTGTGTTTATGTAATAATTTTAAGTACTAGATGGAAGTGGTCACCTAACACAGGAGAACGAAGCCATCAAGTCAAACTAGTATTCCCCTGCAAAACCCTGTTTCCTTAAAAATGGGTGATTTTGCTCTGTACTCCACAATGTTAGATTTGTGATCAAACAATTCACATTTGGTTAAAAAGTGCAGATTTTATTCAAGGGTATTTTTGTTTTGCACATTTTGGTTTCACAGTGCTGAAATTACAGCACTTTTATACATAGGCCCTTCTCCCCTGACTTTAGGGCACCATATTGTTAAGGATAAATGACTTCACAGGTGTTGTGATTAATTGGGAGCATTCAGTTGCTTCCCTTGTGCAGGTATAATAGAGCCTTAAGGATCTATTCTTGATTCTTTGCTTTCGAATGCCTCTGGAGTCCTGTTGGCATTTGATGATTTTTTCATCACAATATTGGGTCATTTACTCTCGGTAATCATAGTCTCTCTACACCAGTGTTTCTCAACCTTTCTTGAACGAACGCCCCCTCACCTCATCATGACACGCCCTGCGCCCCCCCCAATAAATAAATAAATAAATAAACTAACACAAACACACGCATTCAAAGGCAGTGATGTGATATAGATGTAAGTATATGCAGTAGAAATCAGTGGGTAGAGTAGATCACTTGACCAATTGACCATGCCAGAAATATTTTACAGTGAAAAACTCAAATTACAAAACTGACTCACAGAGACCAGTGTTTTTGGTCAGAATGATTGTCAAAATGTTGAAATATGAGTGATATATTCTGTTTTTAGAAAAGGCCTCAAGTGGTTATATTTCTATTTATGTTTGAATATGATGAGGCTACATGACATTTATGTTTCCTATCAGAAGATGCAGTCATTAAACAAGAACATTGGTCATAGGCCTATTTTTAAACACTTGCTCTCTGATTTTTTAAGTAACCATTCCAGGACAACTAGGAAAATATTGTCTTTTGGGGAAAAAACAATAACACTTGTGAACTGATTGAAATTGTTGTAAATATATGTGATTGCAAATTCACAGAAAAACAATCAGGCAAACAAAACTCACTAAGTGCTGTGATGGCACACCCTTGCATATATCTGTGACCAGGCAGATTAAAAGATGAAAGATGCCAGAAAAAAAGGAGAATGCCTGTTCAGCAATTGCTTACCAAATAAAAACTACTGATAAGTAGCTCTCGTAGCTAGCTCGTAACATCTTGCATAACTGCTTAAAGCTCTACTCAGCTAATTTACAGAGCTAATGTTAGTCAAAACAGATATGCAGGCTAACAACATTACCTGCTTAGTGATTCACTGTAACTGAGTGCTTACCTGTTGCCACACCACCCATATTTAAAAGAGGAATTTATGTTGTTAATGCTACCTCGTTTCCGAAATTCCAAGCTAACGTCATGGTAGAAAAATGAAACGAGAAACCAATGTAAGATTCCGCGTTGATTCAATTGATTTTAAAGATGATTTTAAAGTGATTAGTCTGTAGCATAACAAGATGAGGTCAAGTATGGAGCGCAGTTGTTAGACTGCTTTCTTGTTGTCAACCTATCTGCATTTCCTGATCTGCTGGTAAATGTATTGATTTCCAGTTTAACCTAGCCTATGGTACTGTGACATACATGATTATAATAGTCTGTGTTGTGAATGGTTACCATTACACATTTGTAGTGAGCTCACAAACTCGCGTGTTTCTCATTTAGAACAATTAAATATTTTTCTTAATAGACTAACTTGCATTTGTACATGTTTTATGTATTATTAAAGCCTGGCAGCATATGTTAAGGTTATACATAACCTATCGTAATGTCAAGCTCAGTCTTTCACCGGGGAATATAGGCTGACGATGCGTTGACCTATGTTGCAGTCCTGGCGCAACAACTGATAATAGCCTAACAAATATTTTGGTAGCATCCTGATGTAACGGCTGTAGTACTCCATATCTTTAAATTTCATTGCTCTTAAAGGCGAGTAGTATTTTCCCACTACGTGCCGTGTAGAATTCACTGCCCTGCCATAATCACTCCGTCTTTGCTTTCTCCTTATGAGGAGTAGAGCACCGGACAAACTGAGAGTGATTACGATGGCCTCTTCCTCCATTATCGATAAGTGTCAAATGTCGTCGGAATGATACTTAAGTGCGTTTATACTTTTTGTGAACTTTAACGTCGGGCGACATTAGAACGTTCATGAACATTCTGCGATTTCAGTAGGTGAGTATGAACCAGGCTATAGTCGCGCAAAATCATAATTATATCTTTTGATTCAAATTCAAATTAACATTTTTTGTGCTGACAGAGGTTTAAAAGTTATGATGAATAACTGTGGTTAACGCCCCCCGTTTGTGCCTGAGCGCCCCCTTCTCAGCTGCCGGGTTCCCAGCGCCCCCCAAAGTTGTACGAACGCCCCCTGGGGGGCGGTACCGCCCCCGTTGAGAAACACTACTCTACACCTTGAAAATGTTTTTTGGTCAGTGTCAAGTTTTATTTTTTTGCCTCATTAAGCAATTTCCATGTGAAGCATTTTAGCTGGTCCCCACCACATTGACTCCTAATGCAGCATAAACTGTTTCTTCATCTGAGGCTCTCACCTTCACTCCTTCAAAGCACAAATTGTGGCTCATGGTATTAACCTTCTCTGTCAATTAAACTGTGGCTTGACAGTCATTAGGTGATAATGGTGTGTATGGGTTTTTATTGCTTAAATGTGTTTAGTTTAGTTTTTAATTCCATTCAGTATTTCAGTCGCACAGAAAGGTGGAATGAGTTCAGCTTATTAAAAAAATGCAGCAAATAATTTAATATGCTATTCTGTTTTCTGTCCACTATAGGGCAGCAGTGTTACAGTATACCAGAACCATACTTGTAATGAGACAGCTGTTCTTTTATTGTTGTACAGCAGTTGATGAATGTAGTACAGTATACTGTAATTGGTTCATTTCTCCATGGTTACAATAGTACTTGTCTGCTGACCCTCTTGAAGACACGTATAACTGCTGTTCTGCTCACATTTGGTTGAACCCTCATGTTTGCTTCTCTCACCGTCAGCCAAGGATGATTACATCATCCACAATATGTTTGCCCTTATTTCATTTGCTATCTATCTTGTTTTTCTTTGAAGGCCTCATCCAACTCTCCCATCTCACATTCACACACCCTTACCTTTGTGTCTCATTGCTCCATCCCACGTCATCTGCTTCCATTTTCTTTGATATAGTTGATGAGCCTGGTATGTCCCTAATGTGTGACTTCATACCTATTATTGAATCAAAAGCTTTGTACCTCTGCACCTGCCCACTGTGACACGCTTCTATATCTGGGGAATATAGTTGCAGTCTTAGACCATAGTTGCCACTAATGCATCCGAACAATAAAAAAAAAAAACTGTAAATGTGTGTCACCTCATCTAGCAAAGAACTGAAATGCATGGAGTAGAAATTGCAATCCACTCTAAATCTAATAAGACATTCACAATCAGCAATACACCCTCGTATTGCACATGGCCCAATCATAAAGTACTAAATACCCACAGGCCACCTTCACTCAAAAATGCATAGGACACCTTAAATAAATGAAAATAAAACTGCATTCAAATAATATGCTGGGGGAAAACAGAGGCTTGGCATTGCCAGTTGACTTCTTGCTTTGTTTTCCTCAGTCACAGCTGCTTAAACATAATTTTTAGGAGCACAGAGCATGTCAAACATTTCAACAGGCAGTTTACTGTTCCTCCCCTTGCACTGATATGGATGCCAGCAGGTGCTTATGCAGAATTGCCACCATGGGGCTTGCTAACCTGATATTATGATAGGTCCGCTCATGAGCACAATTTTTCCAGGTAGACGACAGCATTGTAACGGGTTTGTGTCTCAGGAAAGCTTGAGGAAGTGCAGCCCTTACAGTGCAGCCACAGCCAAACCATACTTCATGGGGAATCTCACGAGAATGAACCAACACCCTGTGATAATAAACTGAGTTAGATATTCAAATCATACCAACAGGTGGTGTTGTTGTACTATATTTAATCATTCTTCCTGTCATTTTTATGTTATTCAACATGTTTGCCCTGACTTCCAGTGATACAGATTCCACGCATTTGGGGACAATTTTAGAAAGTCTGAACATTACTTATTTGAAAGATTTATTATGAATAACACCTCTTTCAAATTAGATCTGAAATATTTGACCCTCTCCGCATCCATCTGGATTGCAGTTACTGTGGTAGCAGTTACAGTACAGAAGATGACCTTGAATGGATAATTCAGATGTCCATTCTGTCCATGTTACTTTTTTTGCATTTGTGTTATTTATAACGTCAAAAAAAAATTCGAGTTAATCTTAAAGTGAGCTTTGGTGTGTGAACTGTAAAATAACTTTAACTGGAGCATTACTGATGTTACCATAAAATGCACAATAACTTGTTTTTGGCCTTGTGTGTTCCTCTATCTGAATGCTGTGTATTGTTTTTTAAAAATCACATGCCACCATGTAAATACATTTGTAATTACATTATGAGATTTCCTACATGCTTTTCAGAGAAAATCTTTAAAACTGCTTAATTCTCTATGCTGTATTGGTGTAAAGTATACCATGCCAACCAATAAATTGGCAAATAGTATGCCTGTCATAATTATTTTTCAGAAGAAAAAAATATTTACAGAATTTATATGCAAATCTGGTGGAAAATTGACCCACTGAAATGAAATGCTTGAAATTCTTCCTTGGAATGTTGATATAGTTTGCTGTCGTTCACTATTGATAGATGGCATAGTTACACATGCATCTACCCAGAAATTCTTCCTAGTGTCATCTAGTCGTCCTTGAAGCACGCTTATAAGGAATTTATATTTTAATAAGATGAAATGACAGATAACTAAATTCAATTTCTTGTTAATATTGCTGTTTTAAGACATTTTTATATTACAAATACATGCATTTCCCATTTAGACATTATTTTTTTGAAAATAAGAATTTTAAGATGTTACAGAAAATTATATTTTTACTATTTAGTGTTATAGTGCTTTGCAGCAGTTTTACTTCATCGTCGTATGTTCAGAATTCTGTGAAATATATTCTCCTAGCAACCTGTGATAAATGTTAAACTTTATCCTGATTGGACAGAAATGAACGATTAGTGAAGGGCATGAACAGCTGTACTTTCACTTCACAGATATGCTAACATATGTATACACAAACTGCTGCACATTCTCAAAAGACACAGGACCTGAACAGAGCTAGACCGTGCTGTCTGACATTCAGGATGCCATACTCCATATTCACTGCTGTGCTCCTGGGAGCCTTCTGTGCCTTTGCACAGGTTCAATGTAAGTCCTGCCGCATGTAGACTTACTATATTAGAAAATGTTTTGTTTCTGTAAATGTATTTTTATACTTTCGATCAGATATACATTTTTGTGTCTTTTGCTTTACATTTACACATGAAACAGGGTATCGAAGGGTTTAAAATGCAAGCTCTTAATCTCTTCAAAAGCTCTCTGTCAAAGCTCTTAATCTCTTCAGAGATATAACAGATCCTACCTTTCTCCATCTACACTGCAATTTACATTGTGCTGACAGTCTTTCAACTGATTCTAGAATCAACCTTTCATATGAAGTAATGTTTGGTTGGTTTGAGGCATCTCTCAATCTTAAACTTGTAAAGTTGGTTGTGAGGTGAATTTTAGAGGTGAATATAGATGTGAATACCATTGTACACAATTGAATGTATCATGGAATTGATTGTAATATAAGTACAAGTGTAATGTAAAGTAACATATTGTAAACGTAAATGCACTTTGCATGAATGAGTTGTAAAAATGATGGAGTTATTGTAATATGACCGTAATATAAGAATGTAGTTTAAAGGGAACTAACAGAGGAGTATATGTGATGGAAGAGTGAATATAGTTCTGTAAAAGAATATGCAAGGTCAGAGATACAAATATGTTAGTTGCCATTCCAGTGTATTTTTGAGGTGAAATCATATTGACCCACAAAAGCCATAAGTTGTTTTTCAAAAACTTTAGTTTATTTCTGCAACAAGAAAATAAATCATTTTCTGAAATGCACTAGTGTTGAAGGGGTCGTAAGATATTTTCAACTGCAGCTCCATTAATTGATATTTTTGCTATGAGAGATGTAACATGAAGATAGAACAGAAGTTTGAGACAAACTTCAGGTTTGTCTATAAAGCATTTAACCTCTTCAACATGGGCCCGCTGGGCTCTGCATTCTATGTCAAGTAGTTAGCTGAGTCACATATGTTAAAAAAATATAAACTGGCTAAATAAAAAGTGTATTTCTTATCATGTTTTCTGTAGTTGCATTTAGATGACTATAAATAATCTAAACATCATCATTTATGTATAGTTTATAACTTAGATTAATATCACAGAATGTATCACATCACGTAAGTTGTTTTTTTTTTTTTATTAAATCGTAGTTTGCTTGGATGTTTTATAGGTTTGCTCAAGAGTAGGAATCATCACTGTTGTGTGTTTTTATCCTACTTGGTTAACACATTGATGATATCTAATGGAATACTTTAAGAAACTATACCAGATTTACATCAAATGGTCCGTCAGTATGTTAGGTTATTCATTCTCCTTCATGATGTTGTAACTACGTCAATTAAAACTAGCTACTTTTCTGCACATTTCTTGTTGTTGTCATGAAACTTAGCTGCAGGTCTGCGGTAAATCAGTTCTGATTACTTAGATTGTTAATTGAACCAGATGTTGATATAATCAAGGTCCCATTGAACATTTCCACTAGCACTTACTCATAGTTTATATTGTTACATTTTAAATAAAACTGTTCTTACATGCCATCTAATAGTGTTTCCATTAAGCAGGGGAGCAAGCCATTTAAATATCTTCCCAGATAATAGAATCACCCATTCTATCTCTGTATGGAATTATTTGATATTTGACGTAACAGGCTACGTAAAGTATCAAAAATATTTTGAACAGCTGCTCAAGTCAGAGGTATTTGAAGCTGCTTACAAAGTTTTGTACTTTTAGCTTGAACGCTGTTGAATGGGATAGATTTAGAAAATGACATAGAGATGATAGAAGAAGAGGAACAAAAGAACACTAGGCTGGTATTTAAACCCAAACTAAATGTAGTCATTTGTCAGTTCATGCATCTTAATCCATTACCATGAATTTCTGTTGGATCTACATTGAAGCTTGGGTGAATGTGGTATTATTACATAACAAAATAAAACATGAGATGGACAACTTCAGGTAGTATTGTATCATTACATATGTTTGATGACGTACCAGTACTCAAAGTTTAATATTTTCACCATGTTTTTGTAACTGAATAATAGGAACAGAATATATGTTCCTGTTATATCTGAACAAGAACATGGTATAACATAATATAAGACATGAGGTGAATAACATCAAAGACTAATTAAAGGGAAAGGGTGAATTAATGGTAGCCTTATTCACTGAGAATACATTACAAAGGATGAATAAACAATATTCTACTCCACATCTTCATAAATCTTGTCCCACACAAAGAAGTGACATTTTAAACTGTTCACAGTAGTTGATAGATGTAGGTTTCAGGGGTCCTTGGTTGGATTTTTGACATATTAATTTGGATTCCTCATATCTGTTACGTTACCAGAAATCAGATGTTAGGAACTATATTATTTAACTACGTTATTGTCTGAATCCTGTGATGTGAAAATATTCAATTTGTGTGCCATCAATTAGGTTAATAATTGTTTTTCTACTAAAAATGCTGCAGGAGTGCTTACCACATTTGTTTCTATCTACAGAAACATTTAGTTAATAGTAATACATAGACCATGCATGAGACCTACAAAGATTTTAAATGAGATAAATGTACATCAAAATCATTTGCTGAAATAAGGTGCAAAAGTACAGTCTAGATCCACAACAGTTATTTAACCTTTCTTTATTTTTTAAATTATCTAACAGCCCCATCCACATATGCCGGAAACACCCATATGAATGGAACCATGATAGATTCTTTTCTTTGAGGTTTTCTAATACATTAATTAAAATTTCTTTTTCAGGGAGAAAAACTTGTTTTAGTTTGGTAAATACTGATATCACCTGTCATAAATTGTACCTAAACACATAATTCTCAATATTCTAATGTATGAATACAAGACGAACGTGGTATTTTCTTTTTCTTCTTTCAGGTCATTTAGACAATTATGTAATAGCTTGCCAAACCAATGGTGACCCACAAGATGGATCTGAACTGGATGGAGATGAGATGGATTATGTTGATTTTAAAAACAAGCAGGTGGTGGTTACACTGCCTGACTTTGCTGATAAATGGGAATTTCCCGGCCATTATGAGGCGGCAATGGGTGAACAGCAGGTGTGCAAGAATAACCTGGATGTTGCTATTCAAGCTGAAAAGAACCCACCTGAGAAAATAGGTGAGAATTCCACTATGGTTGAAATGAACAAACACAGTTGTCATCCTCTGCTTTATTTGCATCACTATACATCATTTAAACACAATTACCATACATATATCAGTTTAAGATAAACTGACTGGCCACATTTAAAATGATATGTTTGAGTCATTGTTTCGTTATCTAAATAAACATCAATAAATTTCAGTTATAACCACTATAAATGACATGTAAAGTGTAATTTATTTATTACCATTGATTGCATTAAACAAGGCTTCAATAAAATACCAATATTGCTTATGTACCATTATACTATTGTGTTAACATCTGTTAAAATTAAGCAATACAACTCCAGTTACCAAAAAGCAGGCTACTACTCACATGTGGCCCAACAGCGGTGTTATGAATTAATTACTGTATGCCATTTGGTTCTAGAATACTGACCTAATGCTGATGGCCCAATATTGGAACGATATCAATCATATACCCCATAATAACAAAGGGAAAAGTGTAAGCTAATCTATTAAAAATAAAAAACTGAAATATCTTTGTGATATGTAAATGTGATTTTCAGTTTTTTTAGTTGTAATGCATATAAAGCTTATAGACACTTCACTGCTGATTTCAAGGATACATTCAACTGTTTGTATAGCACACATAGGATCACTTGAATAAAATAATAGTCAAATACAGCTCTTCCCAAATATGGATGACTTACGTTTACTTTTGCTCACTTTCTTGCCAAATGCTAACTTTGTTTTTAAATTTTGCAGATTACTTAACTAAATGCCACACCAGCACAATAAGAGGTGCAGTAGCACCCTCATCACTGGTGCATAAGGCTTTGATAGGATTCTTAATTTCAGGCTTTAGCCCTGCTGTCTCATCAGAAAGCACCTTGCATAGCACTAGTAATAATTAGAAGTTCTGATTTTTGGGCTTTGTTTTTGCTGTTGCTATAACAACCTTTTCAATTTTGTTGTGCCCTAGTCACCATTATAGGAACATAACCGGTTTTTACATCTTGTGCAAATTCTTACTCTATTGATTTATGTGTGCCAAACACTGGAATGTAAATGCTGTGAAACTATTTTTTTTGTTTGTTTGTTTGTTGGGGGAAAAAATGTAAAAACGCTTGTTCATAATCTCTGGTTGATATTGTAGCTGATGACATGTAAGAGGCAGGACAGAATATTGACTTCCATATCTGTGACATCCTTAGTTACAGAGGGCCACTATACAGTTTGTATGACATATAAATAGGTCCTAACTTGAACAAAGCTAAAATAAAATAACTTCACTAGCTATGTTTACCTCAGAATCAGGTGAATGTTATGCAAACCCAAACCTATACTAAGCTTGTTGAAAATCAGCCTTCAGATAAACAGAAAATAAATAGGTTCATATAATATAGACTCAGACTCAGGCTCAGTGAAAATGTGCTGGACCACCACAAAAAAAACATTTACATTCCATGTATGCCTAATTATGGATGTAACAGGGCCTCTAAGAACTTCAACTGTCACTAGCAATTGAAACCAACATCTAAGACAATCATTCATTATTCCACAGATCCTCCTCAGGCCACGGTCTATTCCAGGAATAAACTTGTTCTGGGGCAGCCTAACACCTTGATCTGCCTTGTAAATAACTTCTACCCCCCTCCGGTCAAAGTGAAGTGGACCAGAAATGACATTCAGGTGAAAGAGGAAGTGACACTGAGCCGCTACTACCCCAATGATGATTTCACCTTCCATCAGTTCTCCACCCTGGGCATCACCCCTGAGGAGGAGGATATCTACTCCTGCACTGTGGAGCACAGGGGGCTTCAGGAGCCTCTGACCAGGATGTGGGGTAAGATTCTACTGTATATCCATAAGAGGACATGACCTGCAAATAAGTACCATTTGATATCCATGTTGGGAGTATATTTTAATTTTTAATTTTATCCTCTGGGAAAAATAAGCATGGTATTGTTCGCACATCTGTAATTATGAGAAATCATCCAGTATCCAATAATATATATTATTGTTTTCAATCAAATATTAAATCCACTGAACAAAAATGGTGCATAATTTGAATTTAGTTTTTAAATCCTAAAATTATTATTGAAAATTATTTCTCATTTATTGATAAATTGAAAGTTTAAAACATGTTTTATAAGAGAATACAATGATGATAACTCAACTAGGATTCTAGCATTACTAACTCTGTGTAAAATAGTACTACATGATATCAGCACAGTTTACCCTTTACTGATTATCATCTATGTATATGCTCCCTTGTTCTACTGGAGATATACTTTTTTGTTCACTTTGTTAAACCTTTGCTGAATTTGGACACATTTAACTTTTTAGTCTTCTTATGCTGTCTTGAGTTTTTCATATAGCCCTCTAAATTCATACCAGAAACAGATTTCGTTGGTCTTTGTACTTTACAAGAGCCTCAAAATGTCCAAAATATTCTATGTGGTCAGATTAAGGTATTGTACAATGCCCAGATCCAGATAAATTATTGTTAATTACAACTCCCAATTCTTTTTCATGATGAACTCTTTGTTCCTCTCATGAAATATTTCTTATTTCTCATTTCTCATATGTAGACCTTTGCCTTTGTGTATATTGAATGTCATTCACCAGGTTTTTGCCTACTTCTGGATTCTCTTTGGATTCTCTTTGGACTCTAAACTGTTGAGTAGACCCCCTGAATTGTGTTCATCTGTAAATGTATATATTTGCCAATGACCTCCACATCAACATCAGTGCAGATAAGGCAGAGCAAAGGCCCCAACACTAATCCAAGCCTAACTAAACTTTGTACAGGACGTGAACTAAAATTCTTAATTTAGCTAGCGAGTATCAAAAGATGTAATTCTTCAAAGTCTATCCTCAATTTCACTGAACAACTTCAGGCTATGCTGACAAACATTCAGCTGTACTACTAAAGACCTCTGTATTACTGTATTTCTGTATGTCTGTATTACTGCTAATTCCAAGAATTGTTGCTCACAGAATTAAGGAAGGTATTATTATCCTGTGTACAATTTCTGGGTGCATTGTAAATTTCTATTTAGGCCTGATAACAACTGAGGTAAGAAAATGGCTGCTCTGAACAAATGATTTAGACAAAAAATTGAATCATTTTGTTAGATGTCAGATTTTCTGCTTGATGGTGGTTAAAATGGTTTCCTTGCTTGTTCTATTATATATTAGAATTACATTTACCGTTTTGTAGTTTTGATATACAGTATTCTTCATTTAAGAATTGTAAGTTTACTTCATTAAGTAAGCAACAGAATGAAAAGTGTTACCTGTGTATTTGCCTGATTTCAATTATTTTCTTCACACAGAACCTGAAATACAAAACCACTCAAACATGGGAGCGACAGCATTCTGTGGGATAGGCCTGACCCTGGGTCTGCTGGGAGTGGGGGTGGGAACTTTCTTCCTCATCAAGGGAAACAACTGCAATTGAGAAATGAAATTGAGAAAGGTATTACATATTGTTAAAAGAATAGCCAATTTTTATGATTTCACTTTTTGTTGTACAGCACATATGTGCTGTTTGGGGTGGGACAGCTGCCTGTTGAATTGTAGACACATATTTTGACCCTCTTCTTCACACTTCCTCTCAAACCTGGAAAAAAATCAGTGTTAGCAGTGTTGCAGAACTGTGTTACATGCATTCTGTATATTTAGATCCCTCTTCTTGCAGTCCATATATTGCAATGAGTAATCTCACAGATCTCACAGCTGACATACATACATATACATACATTTCAGTGTGTGTGTGTGTGTGTGCATACACACACAAGGATACATAAATAAGTAACAGAAAATTATATAGTACAAAGTATACATTCAACAAAAATGTCTGTACCTGTCTTATCAGTGCAACCTCTTCTGTCAAAGTAGGAGAATGCAGTCAATCATGTCCAATCTGCCAAAACATCACCTTCCAGCTGTCACTTATTCTTACCCTGCAGTCTGCCACCTGAGCTGTGATGAGATACAGACACACCCACCAAATGCAGTCTTCCCTTCCTAAGATATGCTACAGCTGGCTACATATCCAGTGCACCTATCTGCCACAAGTGATATTGGTCTGCTTCAGAATCAATGAGTGGGACCCATGTCCACACTGAAACAATGGAATGTTTATTTATTTTTGTGCTTCTGGGCTCACATAAATTAACATATTCTCAGTCATAAACATCTTCCCATGATGGTGATACAATTCCAAGTCTATAGTGGCTTTTTAGTAGTTAAGGCATTTGTAGTAGCTAACATATCAGGCTTAAGGTGGAAATAATGTTTAAGAGGCATGTTTCTAACACTGAACAAGTATTTTGTCAGATTCAAAAGCTTTGATTCTGTTTTGAGTCCTACCCAAACTTCTTGATTGTTCAGTGCAAGTGGCTGGAATATTTTTTTCAAAGTTTTCAAAACCAAAAAAGCAACTTGCCTACATGTACTATGCTAGCTGATACAGATGGTCCTTTTACCTGCTCTGCCTGTTAATGAGTATCCTAACCCTCACTGTATCTGACTCAGCTTCCCAGCATAATAATGGAAGTGATTGATTAGGAAAAATACACACTAATGCATCAAATTAATGAAAATTATGCACATATCATGAAAAAACTGACTCCAGTAGTCCATGACTTTATAGGCATGAATAACCCCTAATCCTGATGTAAGCAGCGATCATTATATTCATATGTGTGTTTCATTATTGCTCTTAAACACCTTTCTGATGCATAAGGACACAAAATCATGTGTCGATATATAAAGTAATTAAAGTATCTTTTTATGCAGCCTTTCATGAAGACTCAAGACCAAGACATGGAACAAATTGCTCAAAACTATTGGATCTTTTTGTTAATTTTTCTCAAAATATTTTGTCCTTTCAGCATATAGGCTGTAGACAAACAAAACTGTTTTAGAAAGGAACTGAGTTTTTAAACAGGCTTATTGTAAGGCATTTAATACATATGAGGAGCATTTTTCTTCTGATGGGGCCATGGCCTTGTAATGAACATACACTGCATACATTTTACACCAGTCCTTTTTTATATACAAACATTGCTAGTGCATTTGCTCTGTTGTGTAGACCATTCTGAAGATTTGAATATAGGTGTCCCACACACACACACACACACACACACACACACACACACACACACACACACACACACAATTAACCTATTATTACAGATGAAGATTCTATTCCCATATGATTTGAATCTGATAAAAAAAAATCATCCATGATAGCAATGTACATTTATAAATAAATAATACAATTGATTTTTTTTTATTCTGCCTTTATTTAACCAAATGAAAACTGAACTCCCTTTTGCAGTGATGGTAGTCAAGAATGAAAATGGATAGAGACTGCAAGAGATTGTTGTGTTCAGCCAGATGTAGATGAACATTGGGTGGCTAAATGTAGGCAAACAGTTCTGAGGAAAATTTATCTGACTACTGTTAATACTTTCTTACTTTGATTGATTGTAGATTAATTATTTGTAGAGATACTGTTTCATCTTCATTTTCATATCTTCAATGAACCTTTTTAAAATTTCCTTTGTCAGTGGTTTCAATGCAATACAAAAAAATAAAGTTTAATGGAAATGTGATTTGCTTTGGTGGTTAGTCATATGTGCTCAATGACATGCAATTGTGCAATACAATATAATATTAATGTCACTTTTCCATCAAATGAATGGTGTTCTGAAAATTCACTATTGTCCAAGTAAAACAACAATGGATTTTCAGAGCAACAATGACCAAAGGTCAAATCACAACTTGAAGGATACTGTACAGGGGATGTACAAAGTAACAGATACACTACATGAAAAAGGACTTTAAAAGGGCATTCCAATTTGGTAACATCTTAACCTATATAGTTTCCTTACCTCTGGTGTGTCTTCATGAATAAGGTACAGCAATTTTCTATTAACAATATCTTCAGAAACAACAAAATCTTGTATTGATTCATTTACACCTCGACTTCCTGGTTCACTTCCATTTGTTTAATGAAACAACCTGGCAAACATATCTCTTTTACTCACAGAACCTTATCCTTTTTTATGGTCATAGTTAAAACTTGCTTATTTCAAATTATCAATAAGGGAACTGTCATCTATGTTATTATTAGGGACAGGCATTGGCAAGGATTGCATGATACCATATTACCCTGATACTAACAAAAAAGAATATCTTCAAAAGCCATTTTTCAAAATCTCACAAAGGCATATATAATTGTCCAGCTTTATCAAAGGAAGAGTTTCTATATCAGAATGAACTGGGATGTTTTTGGGTGGTGAATGAAATAAAGGCACATATTCATGGTGCTGCTCTGTATCCCCAAATATAGGGATTTGTGTGCAAGCTTTGCTAGTCTAGGCTATTGCCAGAGGTCCACAACAGTGAGGAATCATTTGATTCTCAAACTTGATAAGCCCCTTGAGGGTTTTTGGCAATTGGCAATGACAAACTAATGTATCTTTTTTTAAAACATGTTATTTATATGTGTAAATTAAGAAATAAAACAAAGTTAATAGTGGGTAAAGTTGGTTAAACATACAATTCTCATTGTTCTCTGGTCACTTCCCCTGGCTGGACAGGCACCTGGACGTTCCTGAAGATACACTGCTCTACTAAAAGTATTGGGACATTTGTAGTTCTGTGCCAACAGGATTTCATTGCAAAATCCTTGTAGGTCCATATTTTTCCTGATTAACTGCGCTGTGGAATAACTGCTCTCCACTGATTTCTGATAACATGAAATCGATTCTTCCTTGAATGCAATGGTGAGTTTGTTGTTTGAAGACACCGTTTTTGGATGCATCTTAATCCTCATTTGGATCCAGATTGAGATTTTTGTGCTGGCTAATCAAATGTCAAACCATGTTGTCTTCAAACCATGCATGTACAGTGCAAGATGTGTGACCTAGAGAATTATCATGATGATACATATAAAGGTCTGATCCATAGACCTGCCACAGCATATGGTACACAGAGTTATCCACAACACTGACATAAGAGGTGGCAGTCATGATTCCTTGCACTACTACCACTGGTCCAAGGCCATTCCAATGGAAACACTCCCATGCCTTTACCTCTCACACCACCACCTCTACTTTACTGTTGGGAATACACAAAATTGGTTGGTATCGTTCTCCAGGCATTCTTCAAGCTCACACCTGATAATCTGATTGGAGGAGTGTGTATTGTGATAAGTTGTTCTACTGAACTATAAAAAGGATTGATACTCCCTAATTAAACTATCAGCTCTTTTTACAGTTCTCCTGTTTCCCTCCATAGTTAAAAAAAAATGCAAAAATGCAAGTTATACAGACTGGGCTTGCCCTATTGGATGAACTATGAACACCAGCCATCAGGTATGAACCAGGGCTTCCCTGGGCTCAAAATGTAGTAGATTCCATATTTTGATTATGACTGTGATGACACTTGTATGTGTGTGGGCATATGCACCATGCCCTCATCTGGCTCAAGCACCACTGTCTACACAGAAAGCATGCTGGAATTCTACTTTGCACGATTGATGACAATGACAATTTATTACAATATTATAATTTACATAATAAGTTATTAACACAGGGTTTGCATATACTATAACTAATCTATAACTTTAAGGTTAGCTCTGAAATAAATGATTTAAACACCTTATCATTGCTGCTGTATAAGTCCAACCACCTCACCAGCACACTATCACTGTCCTTACCCCTACTATGGAGGCTTTCCCTGTGGTCACCATTTCATACGTGATTCTCAGTAAACTATTTACATAAACAGTAATATCAATGTCACACTAGCCTCCACAGTATCTGTCCACATTTGCCTGTACAGATAGAAATGGCCAGTGTAAAGCCACCATCAAGTGGCACTCTGGTTGTTTCCCCATGTTCACCCTGAAAAAGTCAGTCTCAAAAGTTGAAATACACCAAAACATGGTAAATCTTTGGCTAAATTTAGTTTTCAACTCACTATTAAAGTGGCCCTTTGGTGACAGTGGTATTAAAATACCATATCAAACATGTCAGCATTTTCACACTGTTGCCAAACTTAACATACATTTATATATATATATATATATATATATATACACATATATACACACATAAAAATACGTTATTTGAGAACCATTTGCCTCGAAAACAGTGCTGTATTTTTGGATAAACGACTATATCAAATAAAAAAAATGATGGACATGGTCATGGTGGACGCTGCCTTCTTAGTGAAAACGTGCTTGTTTGCATTTGTTGAAAAATGAGACGGTTTTTAACCATTAATTTCTACAGGAATATCCGAATGCGGTTAACAATTAAATAAGTGTTTATATGTACTTTCGCGATGACTGAATTTACAATTTGCAATCCTTGTTATGTATGACAACTTAACATTACCCAGTAACACATGATGGTGTACCGCCCTCTTTTTGTATTGGTTCAATCCAACATTGAACTCGGAGTATAAACTGGAATCCGTACAGAATATTAATGTAGTAGTGAACTGTGCGCAGGTCATGCAGACGCTAGCCATGTCCACATTTTACTCTTCGTTTGTTGGCGCCCTGGTTGTTTTCACTGTGATATCTGATGTTGGTGAGTACATTAAACAGTATGTTTTTGTTAATAGAAGTTGTAGTAATTACATAGCTCCATAGTTAGAAGTGTCACCGTTACAATCAGAGACACGTTATTGAAGAGCTATTAGTACGCATTTATAGGGCCACTCTTTTTTTTTATCAGATATATTTGGTATGGGAAAAAGGTGAGCAAAGGGTGTGCGATGAATTCGTGGACAAGGAACAGAGCAGTACGTATTATAAAACCTAAAAGAGTCTGCATTTACTGTCACACGAATTAACGTCCAATCCGAAATATCAGGAGCACAGATATTCTTGTATATTGACCGTTTCTCCAATACAATACTCTAATGAAATAAATAATGTAAAAAACATTTTCTCCGTTTATAATGATCAAATATATATTTTCCATGGTCATACTTTTAAAACGATGTGAAATTAAGTGCCACATGCAGAATTTAATATTTTTAATAATAGAAGTATCTCATCTCACCTCATGCCGACCAGTTACGATTCTTATCTGTTTGCTTGTTGTGAGTTGGACAAAAAACGACCAGTCAGATTAACAGACTATCCCACAGAAAATTCCACCGTCGAAAAGTTCTAAAAAACGATAAGGGATTTAAAAACACTTAAGAGTAAGTTCCATAACAATAAACAATAATGTACATTAATGAGAAAAGTTTTTATTAATGAGAAAAAGTTTTGCTTTTTCAAACATATCCACATTGACGCGATATATTCCCTTTTTGAGCTGCGAGTGGTAATTTTACCAATGTAAAATTGAGCGAGTTTCTGTTGCGGCAGGTTTATTTATTTCCATATGTTTATGTTAAATCATGAGCAGAATGCGAGAAATTTACATTCGTGATTGGTTTAGCGTCGCCTTTGATGACGGGCGAATCGGATTAGCTTTTCAAATATTCGTTTCATCTCCTTTTTCCCTCCTTTCCTCCACATATTTCCGGGGTGGGAAAGTAGGGGAGGAAACGAGTGGAGGAAAGGAGAAGATGAGAAAACCTGAAACCAGCCTAGAACCTGAAAATGGTTGCAGGTGGTAATCAAAAGTCTTTATAAGAATTTCTGTTGTCATTATGTGTTGTCTAGTAGAGAACTTTATTCAGATGAGAATTTTGTATTTTGCATGGCTAAAAATTAAATATCAATTCTGAATATTCATACTTTGTCACTGAACTGTTATTAGGCTCTATCGAATTGTGGTGATATCAAATCATGTTGTTTGTCTAACCGAATCGTGGGATAACTGTATTGTCCCATCCCTAAAGTGTGATATTGAATCCTGACTCAACCAGTGAATAATTCTCCAGAAGGGAACGTTTTAGACAGAGGGGTTCTCTTCTCATCATACAAAAGTGTTTCACTTAATTTGGTGCCTGCAAGCTGCTTGTGTCAGCATTGAAAGAGGTGAACCCCTGTGCGGGGGTGTAGGTTTCATTTCAGGTCCACTGAATGATAAAGTAAACGTTTGATCATGGGTTATAATTTTTAGTGACAGAGTTCTGTAATCAAAATATTTATTTTTCTGGTATAATGAATTGTAAGTGCACTTGAATACAGCTCTATTTTATATGGAGCTGGCATCCTCTGTGTTATTCAGATGTCCATAACTGGCTTCTACACATGTTAATTACTTGAGTAAAGCAATTTTTCCTATGCTGGTAATATAATCTATGCTAAAATCTGGTGTTTATAACATAAAATACTGTTGACAAAGCCAAGAGTAGGGAATCAAGTGCTCTTGAAGAAGTGATTGCTTCAACAATTTACCAGTTTGAAATTCTTTGACTTCTCAGCCGTTAATGGGTATATATAAGACAAAAGCATGTTAATATGCTAACTATGCAAAGTGAAGATTGTATAAGCAATTTCAACAAGCAACTTGAGGTTCTTACTCTCTAATGCGATAACAATCTAGTCAAAGCTGGCACTGAAAAGACCAGAAATAAGCAAGGAATTCTAGCCATAAACAATTATACGTATTGCAAATCTGTGTGATATCCTTAACTGCTTTCAAAAGTTATCATGTGAGTTTGAGGATGTAGTGGGGTAGAGATGATAATCAGAGTTCAGCATTATGTGGAACCAGGTACAATATAAAGATGTGTGTTTATAAGTTTGCGGCGGAATGTGGTGAGTGACTCCATGAACTCCTTTATAGTGAAAGCGAGTTCATTCCACCAGTTTGGAAAGTTCAGACACACTCCAAAGAGAATGTCAGAGCCCCCCAAATGGTGTCATTACAGGAAATTCTCCAAAAACGTTACCAAGACAAGCACTAAAAATGTTGTTCACAATATAAAGTGGAGTTGGCATTCCATGGGAGCACAACCTGCATGCTGGAGAATCCTAAAAGGAAACACCCTGCATTAATGCCGAAAAGTAAGCGCTGTTCAACTGGATCTAGATAGCTGCTAGGAAACTACTTAATGTTATGCAAGTGAGCTAGCTAGATTATCCATTTCGCAAGTATATCGTTTTTTTAACGGGCTTAGGTAACTGTATGTTCAATCTTTTATTAAGATATGCGAAGATAACCTTAAATTGTCGCTGCTCTTCAGTCAGAGTGGAATGGAACTCACAAACCCTTATTCTTTTCCTTTTATCTGTAATGCAGATGTGTAGAATTATTTATTTTAAATTAATTTTTATATTTAACAAAAGGAAGATTTCCACTACTTTACTTTTAACTGAACAGATTTTCTCATTGGAAAAACCTACCTGTAATTTACCTTGAAGACAAACTAAAGATTATGAAGCAGTGTAAAAAAAATTTCTTCTTTAATGTGTGCTTCTGCATGGCAAAAAAATACATTTTATTAGCTCATAACTGAATTACCATTTTGTATACCTAGTTTCAGAGGCCAGACATACATATTTCCTCTCTGGTTGTAGTCTATTATTGACAAAGATCTCATAGCAGTCTGAGGGTGTTAATGTAAATACTCTTCAGCACCACAAACCATGGACAGATTCCTAACCATAAAGCATAGATTTTTAATTAAGATAGCCAACATTAAGCATAACTGATAAACACAGTGAAACATGGCAGGAGCAGCACATGACATTCCTTGCATGTCAGACAGAAAAACATCAAAGATGGGACTGACCATACAAACAAATGGAGCCTTCTCAGCATCCACATTCTTGAAATAATAAATGACCTTGTGCCTATTTGAGTGGGTCTTAAGGTGAGGTGTGGTCAGGCACTTTGTTGCTGGTGTATTGCTGTGTCGACATAGAGGAACGGTATTAAGATATGTGTGTGACATAAAGATTATCACATGCCTGAAATGTGCCATTTTTGAAATGTGTCATTGTTTTCTTGGTAAAATTGTCTGTATTAGGAGATTTATCACAATCTGTGTCATTGATTTGTGTAATTGATTAATAATACAATTTATGACATTGACATGACATTGGTGAACAGACAACTCAATTGCTAGTGATAGTCAGGGCAATACATTTACATGCAACTGTCATCCTGAAATAATTTGAATGATTTCTTTCTTCATGCAATATGGTAACAGTTGAAAAATTGTAATATCAGTGTCTGATTGATAGGATTGCAGGACTTAATACAGACTTGTGGTGCACATAATGTGAAATTCCCTGATCCATAAGATTCTCCAAACGAGCAAGTGTCCAAAACTTGCATTAAGGTATAATGTCAGAATATGAACAGACACTGACAAGGTGTGCAACGGGTCAAAACAGTGCTTAAGTTGCTCTAAGCACAGGTCTGAATAGACTCCAGAAATGTGGCAGTGGCTTTAGCATCGCAACTGGGGACAAAGGAAATATGGTCCACTTGTCTGCCATTGTTGCAAACTGACAGTTTCATAATACTCCCATTTAAAAATTTTCTGAACTCCCTGTAAAGGCCACTGGCTGTTCAATTTTGCAGTGAGCCTGCTATTGAACAGGCTGCTCAATAGCAGTTACTTTTACCCATTTGAGCCAGAATTTAAGGACTATCAACACAGACAGAGGGTGAGTGAGCATGTCAAATGTTTTTTAAATGATAGGAAGAGATATGTTATCGTCATCTAACAACATTTTAAAGCTAAAATCTTACATATTGCATGTTTAATATATGAATGCATTTAATTCTTGGCTTGGCATAATTCTGGCTTGAATTGGCATAAGTTGAGTGCACAATGTGTTAGTGGAACAAGTTGAGCCTTGATTGATTGATTACAGGAGTTCAAACAAAACTATTTCCATAAATTCTTGATTTTGTCAGCTCACTTCATGGAATACTTCACAGGAAACACATATAGGTAACCACAATGTCCAACCCATTAATCAATTGCACCTGCAGTTGCACTCCAATTTACTGTTGTATACTTTGCAAAATGCATTTAGATGTTCATTAAATGTACTTTCTTTATGGACTATAGGTCATGCACTAGGATTGTTAACAAATTGTCCCATAACAGTAAGTAATTTCCATATAGCTGCATCATGACTTGCACTTGTATGCACTATGTACTCATGCCACTTGCACTTAAGTTAGGTTGATGGAACAATTTTGAATAACATTTGTAGTAGTAATTTGCTGGCTGTTGTTGCAATCACAGGTACACTTTTGGTGTAATTCTATCAGAAAAAAATACATTAGTAGAAATGGCTCCAACACACATGCAGTGGCTTAACCCCTCTCCCGCACACATGCAGAAAAAACCACAGTAGGATGCCGGGCCCCTAATAATAGCCATTAGTATTATGTTATTAGTAGTTTACTGCATACTTTCACTATTTCACTGATAGTAGAAATCAGAAGCTAGAATTATTTGTAATTTTTATATGGTTTGGTTTTTCAGGTGGCTACTTCCACCACTCGCAGAATGAGTGCCGTTTCACATCAAGGGACCTGAGTGACATGGAGTACATTAGCAGATACATCTTTAATAAATTAGAGTATGGGAGATACAACAGCACTCTGAATAAGTTCATTGGATACACTGAGCATGGAGTGAAAAATGCAGAACGATTTAATGCTGATCCTGCTTTACTGGCTGGACAGCTGAGTAACCGGGATGTATACTGCAAGCCCAATGCAGAGTTATACTTTAAGAATGTCTTAGACAAGACGGGTGAGTATCAATAAACCAAAACCACACAAACAAAAGGTTATTTTGTTTTGGATTTTTTACTGTTAGTTTGGTTTCCAATTTTATTTATGTAAACTATTGGATCTATTTTTGTCTTCATGGTATTATTAGAGGGAAACCAATAAGAATGTCAATAAATGGAAGAATGCTTCAAAGGTAGAATTAACCTAGAATGATATTGATGAAAAGTCATCACAGCATGACATAAATGAAAAAAAAAGATGTTGATAAGGATAAGACATGAGTCATTTGACAATATATAATTATACATTACAATGTCTTTGTAATTGTGAAAAATATTAGGCCAAAGAAGTCTCTAGTATTAATATCATGTTTATATAAATATGTGCTGTCAGCCAAAACTATGAATATGCGCAGATATGCTCTGCACACCAGAAGTTCTCCTTTGAGGAAAAATGAGGAAAGCATGGTGCTAATATAATAAAATCAACATCAACACATTTTTTTCCAGTGGAACCCTCCATAGAGATCACATCTTACCGCCCAGCCAGCTCCAAGCACCCTGCCATGCTGGTGTGCAGTGTCTATGACTTCTACCCCAAAGGAATCAAAGTGACCTGGCTGAGAGATGGACAGGAGGTGACCTCTGATGTAACCTCCACTGAGGAGCTGTCGAATGGAGACTGGTACTACCAGCTCCACTCACACCTGGAGTACACACCCAGATCTGGAGAGACCATCTCCTGCAAGGTGGAGCACAGCAGTGTCCCGCAGGGCAAGGTGGTCACATGGGGTAAGACCATGATCAGCCATGTATGGTTGATAGTTGATAGTCAATATTCAAAGTCACTTTTGAATTTAAGTTTCAATATTGCTGCTGGAACAAATTCCTGATCCTGCCAGATTTTATTAATTACAGTGTATTGTATTTGATATATTGTGCCTGATTTAAATAACCACTCACAGGAATGTGACAAGCTGATAAATATTTGTTGAAAAGTAAACTGTAAAAATTGAACATGGTACTTTTTGTCTATATGCCTACATAATTTTATATGAAAACATTATATGAAATATTATGTATGTCCTGTAGTTATATGCATCATATATGAATTGTAATGGTGATTTCCCTCCACTGTATTAAAACATAAATTCATTGTTATTATTGTTGTACACTGTTTCACAGGCATTCTGTGGGATTATAAAATAGCTATTCTAAGGTCAGCACTCATTCCTCTGAAACCAAAAGAAAATGTTTTATTTATATGTTTTTATACATAATGGTGGGACAGACAAGGCAAACAACCAACGCTACATTAAGACTGTAGGTGTGTTTATTCCAGAGTCTCCTTCCAGTTGAAAAGTGACAAATACAAGTCAGGACAAAATTCAGCTGCCAGTGTTTTCTGAGGCTGGTTCAGGCAATGGTTCAGGGATCATGAAAGGTTGCAGTGTTTCCCGACCCGTGTTTGGAATCTGTGAATGAAAGGACCATGGTCAGTAAGCAGAGTCATGAGCATTGTGCCCACTGAGTTCTGGATAGCAGCCTTTTTATTCACAGAGGCACCTCCCTTGACATCACATGACTGATCTGCTGTGCTCTAATCCTCCCTCAGACGGCATCACCATAAGTCAGCAGTGAAATCATTTATAATAAGAACTATTTTCAATAAGAATGATCGTTGTCGTAGTTGTTCATCTATCCGTTGCTACAACCCTTCATACTGCTGTAATTAAGTCTAAGTTAAAGGATAACATTTGTATTCCAGACTCCTCCATGCCTGAAGCAGAGAGGAACAAGGTGATCATCGGGGCCTCTGCTCTGGTGTTGGGGCTGATCATCACCATCGCTGGAGTGGTGTACTACAAGAAGAAATCCATGGGTGAGGAGCAAGCTCTTACTTACAAAACATTTAGAATATCAACATCTGTGTGATTTACTGTTCCAATGTTCATTTGAGTGTTATGGTATTGAGCAAAAATACATGAATACACAAATTTAAATCATAAAGTGTTTGCCATTCCTGTTGGTATTTATTATTATTGTAGTTATTATACATTTTTTGTAAAATATGTATTTTAAAGTAATCTTTAGTTTTAGACCCCCATATAAAAATGCAAATTATTTTATTCTAGCTATACATTCTATTTTTTTCTGTGTAACAGGGAGAATTCTGGTGCCATCAAGTTAGGGTAAGATACTTTCATTATAATGATAATTATTTAAGCTATGATTACTCTTATTAATTTCCTTCCATCATTTTCCTTGTAATACTGTAAATCCTTAAAATATTCAAACCAAACACCTTGAAACATTTGAGTTGAGCAACCTCATGAATTTAATGTTAATGGTGTTAAAAACTGCTGTAACCTAATCTGATCAAGCTGCTCAAATCAGATGTGATGCCTTCAAAGTGTTTCTTCAAAATATTTGAGTTACCAAAACATGCTAGCTTTTGTTTTGTTTTTAGTATTGCATTACAAAAGTTGGTGTTAACAACGTTGCACTATTTATGAAATCTCGAAATATTTTACTTCATAGTGCTCCTTCATAATGTTTTGAATTCATAGTGTGGTTGTCTTGCCTTTGCAGATCCAGAAGATTTATAAGAAACTGGATTGTGGGAATGGGTGCATCTAGATGATTGCTATTATGGTCTTTTTTAAAAACATTTAAACTCTTATGATGCCTAATGCATTCTTTTTATAACTTAAGATAAATTAATATTTTTGGAGAATAAATTTGTGAAAGTAACATATACAACCTCAGATGCATATAGATTATATTAATTGAGTAGGTAAAAGTAGAACTAATCATTATTTAATGTTCAGCAAACATGAGAATAACATAAAGGGGTGTCCTATTTCATTAAGAATTATGAAATTTGTAAATCATTTTATAATTTTAGGTGATCTTTTTTGTTGAATAGCTGGTGTTCCATTGTTTCTGAAATTTTCTTTCATGTAGAATTGAATACAGACCCGTTCTTAAGTGCATTTTCTACACAGCTCACCATTGTGACAATGAGAGACTCACATGGAAAATACACTTCAGTGCAGGTCTGAATTTGGTTACCTGCTTTTTTATTTTTATTTTTAAGGTTTCTTAGGACCTTCATGGCATTGATATTTCTTTGATCATTTATATGAAGTTTCTGGTTTCTCAAAATGTAATAATACACATGTCATTTACTAATAAACTTCAAATTACAATTTGCCATAAATGATTTAGAGTTTATTTTTAAATGTTCTTCTAACATTACATGCAGGAGAATTCAGTGTTGAATTGATTTTAAACTAAAACAGACATCCCTTTAATTCTCACACATTTCATAAGAAAATCTCACTTCATTAATTACACTGTTAGGGCCTTATTACATAATAAATAAATTAATGTTTGCCACAAAGCATTATTTCAAAACTTTACAATATACAGCTAGTGTTAGACGATGAGAATTGATTTGAATTAAAAATGTACCTCAATGTCAGCGTGAACCACTCTATCAAAGGAGATGAAGACAATCCATTTGAAAGTATTGACCTTGTAGCAATCAAATATATTTAAAGAATTCAGATTTGTGCACTGAACAATAAGTAAAGAGGAACCAAATTAAAGTGTAGCTAGCATAACATACATGGATTATGGAAGTAGGACAATGAGAGTAAATGTGTATGGAAATTTATACTGATGGGAAAACAGACTTAGTGGGTAAGTGGAATTTCATAAATCTAACTCCCAAACGTTTTATTCCATTTAGTCCCCAAGGTTATGAGTTGTTATCCTCAACTCCACCACCTTCTAGTCAAGGATTTGTACATATTTGCATCATGAAATGCAGTGCGCACACATTTCCAGAGAAACGGGAGTTTATCTTGGTGAGAAACAACATTATAATGTGATAATTTGGTCACAAGAAGGTTTAAACCTCCTCATGGCTGATGTGAAGATGCTCATTCTGAAAGTCAAGAATGAGACCTGTGACTGGGAGCTTGAGTCCCCAACCAGTTATGGCCAGAGGTCTGCTTTGACAAGGCATCGATGGACCCAGTCTCACTGAGGAATGTTTGGGGTAAGCCAGATAGTTTTGCAGGTATCATCACTCTCTAGCAGTGATGCTTGGTCAGGCTAAGCACCTGCAAATGCTTGGACCAAGAATATGCTGACCTTGTAATTCTTGGACAACATGGGCAGCATGGTGGTGCATCTGCTGCATGGAAGCAAGATAAGTAATCACATGAATTTGGTGGAGTCACATGCATGTAACTCCTTCTGAAGTCTGCAAGAATTGTTGTCAGCAGGTGAATGAATGAGTTTGGGTTGGGATAAATGAGACATAAAATAAAAGAAATAAAAATGACAAAAAAAGGTTTAATGTTTCAGTACCTTGTTAGTCACTGGGTACCCTCGAGACAGGTAACTATAAATTGCTTCAGTTACTATCCAGTAGTATTTTGTCCTAGAGAAAGGCATCTGGTCAACTGGTGGTAATACAGTGCATTGAGTTTAACAGTGTCTCAAGTCCTTCTGACATTTAAAAAAATGTTACCCCTACTTTCTCAGAGTGAAGAAAGCCACAGTCTCTTAGAAATACTTTATGTTAAACACCATCATCTGGCTTGCAGTGCCTTTGTCACCAATACTGCACGTGTGTCAAAACAAAAAAAGTGTCAAGCATTCAGATTTGTAATATGTGTTATGAATGAAGACATTAGAAATAGGCAAGATACATAGTTTTTATAATCATACACTTATAATAATAGAAAATATGTTACTGATTCATGTAAGATAATGTCTCTTGAAGCAGAGTCTTGTGAAAGGTTTAAAATACCAAAATAATAACTAGCAAAAATTAACATAATTATTTATCAAATCACAGACTACACAAACAATACATCTCATCCATCAAATATTGATAAACCACTTGCTCAAAGCCTGTACAGTGCCTCCAAGATGTCCCTTGGTAGAAAACTACGTACCCTAATTCCCTCAGTTTAGTAATTTACTTCACTAATTTGTATCTTCCATTTAATAAATTGCTCCCTTGAATTAGATAATTATACCTTTTTATTCTTATGTATCCTATCTCTTGCATAGGCTTTTGAAAGGGAAAAGCAATACAGACAGCTTGACATTTATGACAATGCTAATGCAACAGCTACACATTTCTTTCATTGAAAAGTACTTTTAAACTCTTACCCAGATACTAACTAGGAATGCCAAGCAGTAAAGCTATAATCTTTGGTTTGCTGTGCTAAAACCAAGATAAGTTAAAGTGCATCTGGACACTCTGACACAAGAGGATGGTATAATGTAACCAGAAAGATATAATCAGTGAGATGCTATGTATGTATTTATGCTATACTGATGTACAGCACACGCCCCCTGTGTAAGGTTGATCTTGACTTTTGGTGTTTTTAACCTTACTGCTCCCTGTGTGTTCCTGGCAAAGAAGCTGTACCACAGGCTGGTTTCACTACCACATGTCACACCTCCATATATGATCTGGAAACAAGAACAATTGGATGGTTGAGGAAGAGGAAGAGACAAAAAATGGTGTTTGTGCATGCATGAGTGTGTTAGTGTGTGTGTGTGTGTGTGTGCGTGTGTGTACACAATGGTCGGCGACTGATCGGGTACCTGCAAAATGTGTAATTAGCTCATTTTGACTTGGTTGCTGTTCATCCAATTAGCTGTCTAGCCTCTGTGTGAGAATGTGTGCATGCATGTTTGTTTATCTGTCTGTAGGCTAATCAGTCTGATCAGTCTATTTGTCTGTTTATCTGTCTGGTTGTTTATTATTATTATTGTCATTATTATTTCTTCTCCTTGGGTTTGTTTCTCTTTTTCATTGAATTATTCTTAATTATGTTTTTTTTCTTTTGTTTTCTTTTTCTTTGTCTGTTCTGGGGCGGCTTCACTATTACTGTAAAATCACAAACTTAAAAAAAATAAAACTTGTAATTGCAGTGATATTTATAAAAGCAATGATATTTTGTCCTTTTTCATTTCCAGGTTTGGTTTCAGGTAAAAAAAAAAGGACAGATTTTTATATTCTCCACTAGCTAATTTGGTCTTCACCTCATGTTAATTTTAAAGCAAATCATGCGCACACTGCAGCTGCTTTAAACAATACTCCCAACACCAAGATATGAAAGACTTGGTGAAGAATATTTAAAAAAAAAACATGGTGATTTTCTTATACATTTTAAAATTGTTTTAAATTTTCATGTAATTATTGTTGAACTCTGGTGACTCGATCTGTGCACTTCTTTTTTAACCTCAACCTAACTCGAAAATGAAAAACATGTTTTGTGAGTACCGAACCCGATTCATGCGATGCATGTTTTTAAAAGTCTACGTTGGCCTTGCCCAACTTGCCCAGATTATAAGGAAGCACAACAAACAATAGGGAAACAAAACTGTACACAGAGGCTACAACAGAAGCTTCGGAAGCTTATTGTGGTTTATTATTCCAAGCAACAAACCCAACAAACTGCATGTGCCAAAATTTTGATGAACCAATGAGAAAAGACAAAAATGGTGACATCCCTGTTGCCAGGTAGACAACTTCTCTGCAGAGTTGGGATCATTCACCTTGAAATGCACAATCAGAGAAAGAGCCTTTACCCCACATGAGAAGTCTGGCTTTAAGAAGAACAACATGACATTCATGAAATGTGCAAGTGTAATTATTGCCTTTTCCTGACATGGCATATATACAGTAAAAGACAGATTTTGCACACATTACTTTAAATATTATAACTATTCAAAATGCCATTCCACAACTGTAGTCCTGTATAACTAGGTCAACTGTTTCTTTTTAATATGCTGTTTTAGGAGAAACCATTTAAACATTATAGATACAGAAGTGATATATCCAGTCATATGAATTATTTCATATCTGGTAATGTTTAGTAATCATTGAGCTAAACACATATATATTTTTTTTAAATCCAGACATGCTTTGTATGATATTGTTTCAACTACATTAGCTTTTTCTGGAAAACTGGTCCATACTATGGTAAATGTGAAATTTAATGCCAAACTTTGTACATAGACGGAATTATTTTTAATGATACATCTTCACTTACCATATATTGATGTGATTTGTAACAAAAATGTATTCAAGCATCACAACAAATATGACTATGAAATATTGTATCTATCTTGCATGCTATCTAGGCATTTTTTCATTTTTCTAACAATTTTCAGGTTAAGGATGTTATTTACAAGGTATGTACTGAATAGGCTACCTGATTTTGCATTATTTGTAGCACTACTTGAGGTAGTATAAGAATATTTTCAGTCTTTTCAACTTAGCTTTTATTTGTAATCATGAGTTCAAAATGAAAAACTGGTGAGCTAACATTCATCACTGCTCCCTCCCTGTTGAACATATCTGATTATAGCTGGTCCTTTCACAAATATCAGAGCAGACAAGATCATAGAAGTCCCTAATTTACCTGCAGAAACACAAAGTATATGTGCTAACCAATTGAAAAATCCTGTGCCTGTGACATCATTGGTTACCATGACAGAGATTTTTGACCTTCTAATTCAAGGAGTCTCTGAGAAAGCAATATGAATGCTTAACCAGTACCAAGTGAATTTAAATAGAAACCAAATACTATTAGAAGGGAATTACTTGATATTTTGGGACAAAATGTATTTTCCAAAGGTTTTTCCATAAGGTCCCATTTGGAATATAATTTCTATTTACAAGGTCCTTCCCCATTTGCATGGTAGATGCATTCGTATTTTTCCAGGACTCGAAATAGTCTCACTCACTTCTCAGCATCTCTTGGGGTGACATGCTATTTTTTTGAGTTAGACTTCATACAGTTTGAAAAATGTAATTCTATGTAGGCTGAGAACAGGTGGAGGGTTTCACTTCTGTATGGCACACCTTCACATGGCAAAGTGTGACATGCAGAGCAGTGTTCTCATGATCTGGGAACAAAAACAAACAAGATAAGAAGAAAACCCCTGGCACTCACTCAAACACTGTAGAGATACCTGAGAAGAAAAAGTTTTAAAAAATTGTGGCTTCTTGTGAGTGTGTGTGTGAACACATGTGTATCTTTCTTTTATTTGTGAATGTCAGTGCTCAAATGACTTTGTGGCAGAACAGGATATGAGTATATATGCTTTTTAATGACAAAGGATTTGTCTGATTTACAACCATACCATCTTCCATCTATTGTGAATTGAGGCAGATATTTGGTACAGAACAACCAAGTCAACAATGGTAGGCCTGTCTGTTTCAGGATTTTATGATGGAATGTTAGCAAGGAAGCCATCGATGACTCAATAAAATGGAAATGAAAAACAGGTCAGTTAACATTTTGGGTGTCAACGTACCAGAGGATAGCTAGCTCTTTCACAAGCGTCAACACCAGACACGATCACAAAAGTTCCTGATTTACCAGCAGGAAAACAAAGCACACTTGCTAACCTGTTAAAAAATGTGAAACCCCAGACATCATTAGTTACTAGGCAAAGGGATGCTTTGTTTGAAAAACTTAAATCAGGAAGTCTGTCAGAAAGGCACTGTGACCTCTGTGAGCACTGTCAACACCACCTAATGGATTTAAATGAGACTCACTATATTGAACCAGTATAAGACTAACTGTGATGGGCCTACTTTCACAACCCTCTAATTACTACAGCAGGGGGATACCACCTGGACAATATTAGATGCTGATGGAGTTTAACAAATAAAACACAAAGTTTGTGAGTGGGTGAAAACTTAGGGCAGACAAATACTGATGACACCCTAGCTTCAGCTAAAAAACAGATTCAAGAGGACAAACATGCATCTTTCTTTAGTATAGATATGTATCATATTCATTTTATTTTTACTCAATATACTACCAAACCCTAATAAATAACACACAACAATAAAAGTTGTTATATGTATGTATCATTTTCATTTTATAAAAGTATGAGTTAGTATTTTCATTTAATTTCTCAAGCATCCAGCACTATCCAGAAATGGCTCCCCTAGTCCATTCTGGATGAATCCTTGAGATATGTGATTGTCAGGCCTAAATAATAGAGAAATTCAACACAATCAGCTGGGCCCAATATTCTATTGCCTATAAAGTTAATAAACACAGGTGCCATGTAAAAAAAGTAATATAGGCAGAGGGAACCGAATTTACCCTTACAAGGTGATTTAGCCACTCCACCCATGCTTTTATCCCATGGGTCACCTGGAACCCCTTATTCATTTTTTTTATTGAAAGCCTATCAACATACATCAGCCTCTTCAGGTGTTATGGAATGCTGTAATCATTTACCCTTTTCAACATACTGTCAAAATAGCTTGTTATAGCATGTAAAAGCTATATATCTGCCTTTTAAACTAATGATAAAAACGTGGATTATTTTCCTACAGTTGATATATGCATTTTATGTTGCTCTAAAGAGGTATACTGTAGATATACTGCAAGCGAATACCCTTGCAACTGTTTTTATTTTCAAAGCATTACAACAATATGTTAAACAACTTCCTACATAAAGATGCAGAGGATACAGTCACAGGAATGGCAGACCCAGAGTGGAACTCTGCTTGCATAACATTGTGCTGTCATCATCACCAGCCAATAAGAAAAAGGTTACAGAACTGAAATTGCTGTTGTCAGGCAAATAGCAAATCAACTGTTCAATAAGTACCTTTTGCCGATGGTTACATCAGTACCTTATTCATTAAGATTGATTTTGTGACCCACAAATAATTATTCTGTTATCATCCATTTACCAAGACATCAGGACTGGTTGCTTCTTAATTTTAATATGATATTGTTTAATAGTTTTCATTTTTGTTCTTGTACCTTACCAGGTTTCAGGTTACAATACTAATGCCACTTGTTCGAATGACAATTTGTTATTTGGCTGGTTTCTATGTTAATCTGCACCAATTCCTATTTCAGAATCAGAAATGTTAACACACTCAGCACCTTCACATCAAACAAAGCCTGTACTGAAACTCTTCAAATACAATCAGTAACACAATCTGCTCATTCACTGATGGTGGGATAGTGAGTGTGTTCACATTTTCAATGCTGTAACAGAGTCAGGTGTGGTAAATGCAGACAGCAGCTGTGTACAAAAATGTATGGCTATTAAAAGGTGTGTATTTGGGGTAGATTGTTACTGAGGTAATTAGTTATCTTATTAAATTGTTTCGTAGCTTTATTGCACAGTGAAATATATTCAGAGAACTGATAGGTCAACCTTTATCATAGAAACTTAATGTCAAAGGTCATGATACATTATTGAAATAGCATGTTTATGCTCCTAAAACAATAAACTTAATTACTGATTCAAAGCCTAAGCCCTATATGCCCCCTTTAAAGACACTGCTGACTCTGTGAATCTCCAACCTTATCTTATGTGCTGGTAAACACCTTTGTGTGTGTTAGATGGTCAATTACGTTTTTCTCTGTCTCAGAATCTTATAATGGAGCATTAACAGAAAGGTCACAAATTACTTATAATTCCAAAATTACAAACAGGTCAGCTGACACTTTGGGTGTCTACATACCTGGTGATGGGTCGTTTGTGAAAGAGTTGAATCTAAGGGCTTTTAAAGTGAGCCAGAAAAGCCGGTGTGTGCATAGAGGCTGTATACTGTTTTTATTCATGAATCTGAGATAGGGCGGCCAGATTGGCAACACTGGATGGTGTGTGTTGGAGCTCAAACAGCCTTTGCTGTGACCTCACATATGAAAGCTGCACTAAACAGCATAGAGCGCCTATTTCATGATAAATGCTTTTCACTAAATCTCAGAGGCTAACTAGGGCTAGGGAGACTTTATTTTGAAGCCACAGCTCTAGAAACAGTGCTTAAACTTCCCTAGAATGCTATCACAATAATGAAGCTGAATGTTTAAGCAGCAACATTTTAACAAGAGTCAGCAGCCAGTGCTCACCGGTCAGTTGACCATGATCTCAATTGACTGACAGTGTCATGTGTCAATCAAACACAGTCGCTCTAACCAGGCAGATAGGCCCATGCATTTTATTACAGAATGAAAGACACAGGGCCTATGCCTGCAGGCTGAGGTATGTTTTTGTACCAGACTGTTAGAATTGGGGTGCCTATGTGGTTGTGTGGCAGACTGAATTTCATTGTTAAATCATCACAGAGTTCAGTTTGACTTAAAATAGCAATATGGCATTGAGTGGGCCATATCTATGTTGACAAGTGGAAAGGATGAATGTTGATTATCTTGTTGTTATTAAGTACAGTAAAATATGAAAATGCAAAATACATCATTATGTTTTTGTGTCTATGCAATGTAAAAATGCTTGTATCTGAATAATTAAGTATCCTAAAGCTATTCTAAAGGTATTCTAAAGTGAGAATATGCAATTATATACTGGAGAATATGGAGTCTTATGAGTACAGACAGATATTAGTCTTTGAATTAATTAATGTTTTGATTCTCATGTCAGCTAGATACTTACTTCCCTGATCATTGACATATAAGCTAATGTTAGCTGGCCATCTGTTTTGCCACTGACTGACACATATTTATTTATCTACTTTATTACAGGTTAAAAACATGTAACAATGGAGTAAAGGTAGCATCAGCTGGTAATGTCAGTGGGAGAACTTAAGTAGCCTGAATATTCAGCATAACACAACTCAGTAAGTAATGCTGACAACCAGGGGCCAGTTTAATTGCACATAATTGATTGTTTAATCACACTGTGTTCAATGTATACTGTATGTTTCTGATTAATAAGTTTTTAAATTCACAGAGTTTTGGCTTGCTTTTTTGTTGGACAAAGGCAGAGTCAAAAATTCAATTCTATTCTTGTTCTTATCTGAAGGTAGAATGATTAGGACCTGATAACATTAGTTTAATTGTCCTGAAAACATTCATTTTAAAAATAATGTTGTCTTCAGAATAAGAAGACAGGAGAATAAATAAATTTAAGTGGTATGTGCACAAATATCAATCATAAGTTAAAATACCTGACAAGCACTGGTTTAAAAGCTGAACGAGAGTCAAAAGGGTTCACTCCCAAAATGTCCTTCATCACTAAGGGATATCTGGCACATTCACAACCATCAAGACCAGACAAGATCACAAAAGTCCCTGATTTACCAGCAGGAGAACAAAGCACTCTTGCTAGCCTGTTGAAAATTTTGAAACCCCACGCATCATCAGTTACTAAGCAAAGCGATACTTTCAAGATCTTTACTACAGAAGTCTCTTAAAAAGGCAAAGAGAACGTTATGTCACCACCCAGTGGCTTTAAATAAGACTCAAATACATACTGAGCAAACGTACAGCATGAATCTAACAGTATCAGTCCTCTTTTGCATAATAATTATCTAATGTAATTAGCCACAGACATAAGTCACAGACTTACAGTTGAGAGTGGTCATTTCTCCTGCTTTCACTTATAGCAAGACCACAGCATCTGGAATGTATTGTGTACTGATAATGGTTAAGAAGAGAAAATTCTGTGGATGGTGAAATCTCAAACATATAATGATGACGCAGCCTCAGATACAAAACATGTATCTACACATTTATCCTGAACAACAAAACTTATGTACATTCTTAGTAGCATATTAATTGTATTTGTATGTAACATTTTACCCAAATATATAAACCACAATAAAACTTGTATACAATACTTTATGTGTCAATTTCACTAAATTAATGTATAACTTAATATTTTCTTTATTCAAGCCAGATTTCTTTCAACAGTATCCAGCAATGGCTCCCTTTCTGATTGAATCCCAGAGGTTATGTGAAGTCTGGCATTGGCCTTCCACTGTTGTCTGTGGATTTACCCCACTGAGAGTCCCAGGCAGAGTTACAGGGTGGCAGGAGGGTTACTCACCTCCTCATAGGCCTTATTCTCATGACCTGGAAAGAGGAACACACAAAAACCCCCTGGCACTCACTCAAACACTGTGGTGCGCAGGAGACACACAGACATGAAAAGTGATGGGGAAGAGAAAGTGAAAGGATGGCTTCGTGTCTGTGTGAGTGAGTAATCTCTAAATCTGTGGAGCAGAGCTTCAGTGCCTTTACTAGTTGCCGGAATACCAAATGTGTTTTCACTTCTGCTAAGAGACTCTGCAATAAACAGACACTATGGTGCATAAAGTTGTATTTGATACAGTAAATACTCCATGAGGAAGCTGTAAATAAACCAACATATCTACCAACAATAGTCATGGGAAGGGTTCAGTCTGTAATATGCAAGACTTTCTTAATCTAAATGCAGACATGAAGTCATAAGTAAGTACTTTTGCTCAAAAATAATGGTGCCCATCCTCATTTGCTGTATCCAGGTTCATTGCAATGGGAATGTCAGGTACTCTGTAAAAGCAACAGGTTCACTGCAGCTCAAGGCTGTCAGACTGCATGTGGTGATGTGGTGTAGTTAAGAGAAGTCCATGCACTTCACATCTGAAGGCCTGGAGACCAGTGTCTGTGAAACTGCCAACAAAGTGCTGACGGAGGCAGTCCCAGGCTTGGCTTGGCATCGCTTTGCTGAGTACAGTGGCCCATTATCTAAACAGGTGACACAGACTGTAATTTGAAATTGGTACAGCTAAGCTCATATATTAGTACCCTCACATTGTTTAAAAGTCCTCCTTGATTCCTCCCCCCCCCCCAATTTTTTTGCCTTTACTCCATCAGCGACCCAAAAGCGCATTGATTTGTTGGTTTATCAAACCTTTCAGTCTACATAGGCTGTATGAGATGTAATGGGATGTTGTGATCATTTAACCTTGTCCACATGCAACAATAAGTAATCACTATATATGTATGCTTTAAGAGTGACAAACACTGCATGGATCATTTCCCTGCAGTTTACTTCATGATATAATTATATACTGCACAGTATTTCTATTGGAATTATTATGTCCATTGTTTAAGAGTATCACAATAATGTATGAGCCAACTTGCTTTATAAAATTTTTGATGATACAGTCACAGGAGTTGCAAACCCAGAGGGGAATTTGCTTCCCATTTTGAGGAACAAAAACATCAACATACAGTAATGTGCTACTGTCATCACTAACCAATAAGAAAAAGCAAACAGAACTGATATTCCTGTAGTCAGGCAGATGGCTATTAAGCTGTTAAAAGCAAACAATTACACTTGTAGTTGCTTCTTTAATGTATTACTAACTTTGTGACCCATTGAGGATTATCATCTTATTGTCCACTAATGACATATCAAGGTCAGCTGTATGACTATTGGCTAATTCAAGCACAATATCCTCAGTAACTTCAAATGTTGTTCTTGTGTTCAGTTGCTTTAGTAATTAAACTGTGAATGAAACTGAAATGTTTGAATGACAGTTTGCTAATCAGCTTGATTTTGGATATGGGGAAGTATTGAAAACTCGTATTATAAAAGTGAATATGGATAAGTTTTAAAATATTATAACACTTTTTAAAAACATTGGTGTGTGTTTGTGTGTCCTTAAATACTGATGCTTGAGCAGGAGCCTTGCTGGACTCTGAGAAGCTGGGTTTGTTAACACGCATTGAAACAGATCCAGGTGTAGTAAATTTAGTCAGTGGTAATACATATCATGACAATGTCAGTCAACCACCTCTGGTAGTCTGGGCAGCCATTCTGCAAGTGTGCTCCATGTCTTAAGTTGCCATTTGTCATATTTTCCCAGCTGGATATCAACGGTCAATCAGCTAAAGGTCAGCTGCAGGCCCCTGTAGCTGTGTACAGTTAACCCCACTGGGGTGAAAAAAAGAATATTACTCATTTAAATATCTCAATATTCTTTTCATGGTGGTATTTTAGCAACGACATTATAGAGATTGCTTTATTGCAATTCATACAAAAAGAACACATAACATTATTTTATGGGATAAATACTATTAATATAGTGTTACATACTGGGAAAAGCACACTTATAGTATCTTATTGAGTATATTACAACATTTTCATTGTTCTAACTACTTGACTGGGATGAAAAACAGACTATGGCATACCTGTCTCACCCTGTGATAACTTTCAGAAAACTTTGTGGACAATGACATGCCATCCACAGTGATTAGAAATCCTGCATATCATTTTTGAGGGATAATGTTTAACTGACCAAGGACAATCCAACAGTCACACCATCTCCAGGTAGACACTGTATCAGCAGAGAGTTGTGCCTGCTTTGACTTTATCAGGGTTAATCACTCTAATATTTCTGAAATTTTAAGAACTTGTTCTGCTAAGATGTTAAGACTCACAGAATTGGGTAGCGAACTGTCAAGTTCCATTATCTCACAAATGTTTCTGTGTACAGTTGCTCTACCCTGGTTACTAGACCAATTCTCCAACCAATTTGAAAGAATGACCTTGCAAGATTTCAGTCTGGGAAGCCAGGCTACTGGTGCTCACCATTGATCACTTAAATGGACACATTTGTTTATTCACTATATGTTATGGCATTCAATCTTCAATGTATTATTAAGGTAAAAATAGAAATTCTAAAGTAATTAAACTATTTCTGAAAGGTCCAATCAGATTTGTTTTTCTTGTAACAAAATCAAAATCAAATACATAGGCTATTAATGCCTATTTAAATGCTCAATTTTGACATTTACAGTATTTGTCTGTATTACAGCATCAGAAATAGAAACACACTCAGTATTCCAGCATCAGTGAATCTTGGGAATCTGATTAACACATGGATGTTGAGGAGCTGTACTGAAGCTTTCTGCTGACTCTGCACCTCAGAGATACATTATGAGGTATGAAATTGTGTGTCCAAAAATGATCAGTTACAAAAATGATCAGACGCTGAACCAATCTGAAAAAGAGCTTTCTGACACTATTAAACTCTATCTGTCCTTTCAAACTAGTTTGTTTGAAGCATGCAACAGCCCATACTCCTGATTCTGCAGTAAACAGCAGCAGTGCAGGCTGTGTTTGACTTTGAAATGGTGGCTGCATTTAAACTCTAATGCTGGAACATAATTTTATGAAGGTGAACACAGATGCCAAGCTGAGTAGCAAGCTTTGTAACTGTGTGGCATCACTGAGAGATCAGCTGACCTTACTGAGAGATAAGTTCATTGTAGCTCATGTCATTCATTTCCATTATTAAAAAATTTACTGAGTAAGGGGTTTTAGTTATATGCTTACATTTGAATTTCACACAAATAAACTCATTTGGGAAGAAAAGCAAAGCCCAAAAAAGCATGTATGCAGTACATATAACTTACTTTAGAAAAACAAGACGTCTTGTGGGTCAATGGCAAGGCAAGAATAGGGATGGAAAAACTACTAAAGGAGTTTCTGATTATTATTTTGAGGCACAAATTCCAACAACACCATTGGTCAGTGATAAACTGTTTACTCATTATCACTGACCAATGAAAAATGCATTTGTCATATTTTGTCCTATTACCAGGTAGGGAATTCTGTAACAGACCAGGTGTATCACATAAACATTAAAGGTTTAGAGCTGAGAAACTGCAGCATCATCAAAAATGGAGCTCAGTTTGGTTTATAGGACTGTTTCAGTTAAGTACCCCAGCTCCTTTCTGACCTTTATTTTAACTGAGATATCAGTACTGCATTCACACTGCAACACTCATAGTTTAAAACATCACGCCCTTGGGAATTTTACTTTGGAGAATTAGACTTCAAACATTTCCTCTTGAAAATGTATAGCCCTCTTGTAACTTTTATACTGATAACATAAAGCTGAGGACAATAACAGGGCAACTGAAAGGAGGAGAAACCTGGAGGGGATTTCTGCTTGTTATTTTGAGGAAGGCATGCATTACAGAATTATTCACTGACCAATTAAAATTTTTAACAACCAGTGATGTTACTGTTGCCAGGCAGATGGCTCAACAGTGTAATTGGTCCCTTGTATTGCCCTTACAGACAACTCACTTTTCATGTCACTAACATTCTGAATGTCTGGCAGAACTTCATTTGTCTTTTTCACCGTCATGTACAGATACTACACAGGTCAACCTTTATAATGACAATATAAAGCTGAGGACAATTGCAGGGCAACCAAAGAGGTAAAAAAAAAACTTGGAGGGGATTTCTGCTGGTTACTATGAGGAATAAAAACATTACAAGCATTATTGACCAATGGGAAAATGCAGAAGTCAGTGATATTACTGTTGGCAGGTAGACTGCTCAGCAGTCCTACAGACTTACAGTGTACTTCCTCCCTTCTTATGTCCTAACAATCATTTATGTTCTGAATATCCAAGAGAATTTCATACCTTTTGTTCAGTCAGTACACACATAGAGCCCCATCTGATGTAAAAATCAGTGAATATTTGTAAAACCCTGAAAACAGTGTTTCAGATGGATTAGTGCACCCCCTTGAGGTACTACAAACTGCATCTCAATATCCCCACATTTGCTACTGTTGGAATGCTTAATGCCTGATGATTTGTGCTTTTTGCTCCTAAAACCAATACCTGTCCCAAAACCAAAGCCTTAACTGAGTCCCTTTCCTTCATTGACTCCTGCATATATTTTATGTGCTGATAAATGTGTATGTGCCTGTGTGTACTTGTAGGATGGCCGTCAAGGGCACTCTTATTTTATTATGTTTGGCATCTCCGCTGACTTCATAGAGGTGACTATATCTCAAAATAAAAAACCCTGTGAAGATCAGGTCAGTTCAGGTCACGTCTCCGAATTCCATTATTCAAAAATTACTGCACAAGGAGCTTTTAATTATATGCATGCATTTTATTTTCACACTAATTGAACAAATAAACTCTTGTTTGGGAAGTAAAACAAATCTCACTTTCATTTATGAAAGAAAAATAGGAAGTCGTTTAGGCCAATGTCAAAGAAACTACAGGAATTCATATTGATAATATACAACTGAGGACAATCACACTGCAACCAAAGGGATGAGAGAGCTGAAGGGGATTTCTGCTTGTTATTGTGAGGAAGGCATGCATTACAGCAATTATTCACTGACCAATGAGAACATGTAGCAATCAGTGATGTTACTGTTGCCAGGCAGACAGCTCAGCAGTGTAAATAGTTCCTTATATTTTCCTTGCAGATTATCCACTTTTCATATATTCACTCTCACTAATATTCTGAATGTCTGGCAGAACTTCATATAGCTTTTTTTACAGTCATGTACAGTTGCAACAAGAACAACCTTCATAATGACAAAAAAAAGCTGAGGACAATAACAGGGCAATCAAAGGGATCAAAAACCCTGGAGGGGGTTTCTGCTTATTATTTTGAGGAAGAAAACCATTACAAACATTATTTTTCTATTACTGACCAATGATAAAAATGCTAGACTCAGTGATATTGCTGTTGCCAGGCAGACACACACTTTCTCAGCAGCCCTACAGACTTACAGATTGGTCTCTTCTTATTGATTAAAAAGCATTTATGTTCTGAATGTCTGTCAGACCTTCAGCAATTGTTCTCAGTCATGTACAGATGCTACATAGATAATCTGTTTTTGGTCATTTGGCTGGGAAGTCAGTACACACACAATGGGACCCCATATGATGTAAACATCAGTGGATATTTGCAGCGCCCATGTGATACGGAAAACCTTGATAACAGTGTTTCAGCTGGGTTATTGCACCCTCTTGTGGCACTGTAAACACTAACACCATTTCGGCTACTGGACTGTTATCAATGTGAGTTGTGTTTGCTGTAGAAGATGACCTTATCTTAGAATCACTGAATAAGGATGGATACACACACACACACACACACACACACTTGACTTGAATCCAGGTGTAAATGGGTTTAACACAGCAATTAACACAGCTGAAACTAATAAGACAAATGGTAATACTAAAAACACTATGGCGCCCTCTGGTGGGCAGCAGAGGAAGCAGCAGCCATAGTCCTCTACTAGGAACTAGGAATTCTAAAGTAATTAAACTATTTGAAAAGACTCTCCTTTGAATAGTTTTTCCTAATAAAAAATATTCACCTCATTATTGCCTATTTATGTGCTTGCTTAATTCAATTACAGCACCTGCCTCAGGACCAGAAATGAAGACTCCGCACCCAATTTACTAAAGCTCTTTTGCTGACTCTGCAGCTCAGACATACATGATGAAGTGAGAAAAGCACGAGTGTCCATTTTCACCCCATGTGCAAGTCTGGGCAGTCGCTGCAGAAAGTTAAAATTGAGGAGTTACAAAAACGCTGACACACTGCTCCCACAGTACTCTGTGAACATCAGAAAGACGTTTTCTCATGCCATTTAAAACTACCTGATGTTCTAAACTGGAGTTTGCTTGATTCTTTATTCCTGATTCTGCAGTAAACAGCATCAATACAAGCAGTGTTTGATTTTGAGATGCTGAATGCGTTTAAACTGTAATACTGGAACAGAATTTGGTGCTGGTGAACACAGACGTCAAGCTGAACAGCAAGCTTTGTAACTGTGTGGCATCACAGAGAGATCAGCTGACCTCGCATAGAGATCAGGACAGCTAAGGGCACATCATCAAATTCCACTATTCAAAATTTTACTGACTGAGGAGTCTTAAATTGTAGGCTTATGTTTTAATTTTTCCTGCAGATTGAACAAATAAACTCTTATTTGGGAAGTAAAACAAAGCCCAATATATGTGTATACAACTATGCATCACATATGACTTACTTTAGAAAATCAGGAAGCTGTGTGGGCCAATGATAAGACAACTATAAGGATTAAAAAACACTGAGGGAATTTCTGATAATTATTTTGAGAGACAAATTCAACCACAGTTGGTCAGTGATAATATATTTAGTCATTATCACTGACCAATGCCAAGAACCTTGGAGAACTTGCCACAGTTCCTCTGCAGATGTCGGCAGTATTGCTTGATTCTGTCTCTCCAGGTAGTCCCAGACAGCCTCAATGATGTTGAGATCAGAGCTCACTGAGGGCAATACCATCTGTTTCAGAACTCCTTGTTCTTCGTTTTGCTGAAGAAGACCTTGGCTTTGTGTTTGGGGTCATTACTGTTGGCTACAGTCACACATCCAGCTCTTACACGGACAAACTACCTTCTATTTGAGGCAACATTTCTGACTCGTCAATCTAGAGCATTTGCTGCTATTGTTTAAACTTTGGAGGAATGATTTTTTGGGAGCACCTCCTCCAGAAGACCACCTCTTTATTTTTTATTTTTTAGTTCAGTCTTTCTTTTTTGGGGTTGGGGTTTTTATTCGGTGCAAGTGTGTATGTGTGTGAATGTTTGGTGGGGGACTGCTTGCCTGGGGCCAGTGCCAGGACTGAAGCTGGGCAGCTGGAGGACAGGACCTGTAGAGATGGGAGAGGTAGATGTGAGCAGCGGACCGGCAGCACCTCAGGCTGGGTAGGAGGCATGGAGGGGTCGACTCCCTGAGCAGTAAGGATCATGAATTGGCCACCTTTGTGTGCGTGTGCCACCTTAAAGTCCCAGCCAGACTGCATGGTGATCTTGGCTTCTGTCCTTCTGTCCTGAAGGGAGCAGCCAGCAAATGGGTCAGCTGCAGAGACAGTGGCAGTCGAGGAAGATGAGAACCATGGCAACAGTCCAGCTGTTTTGTGTTCAGGTTTTATTTTTGGATGCAAGGAAGCCTTACATAGAAGCGCGGGCCAAATTTCATCCTGCCCTTATTTTTCAGTTGGAGTGCATGGTGTGAGAGTGAGTGGGGAAAGTCAGGGTGGGGAGCACAAGTGGGGTTTATTACCTGCACTGTATTGTGGGTCTTGGTGTACTCTGTGGGGATTTCTCAGTTCTGTTGATTGGGGGCCACCACAGCGAGGGGTATGAGACTCTGGAAAGGGTTGGTGAAGTTTATACCTGCCCATTGATTAATTACTTATTTTATTGCTGTAATAAAGACTCCTGGATGTCTGTGGTGAGTGGATAATTTGGCAGGGGCCTGGGTAGGGGTATCAGGGGTCAGCTGGTGCAGTTACTGACTTTTGGCTCTAAGTGGAATGAAGTCCGCACCCACAGTATGTACAGCATCAGGAAAATCCAACAGCTTCTCATCGATTTGTTACAAAATGAGCAAAATGCATATTGCGTGTGCTGAAGAAAGTATTTTGTATCTTGAAAACACACTTGCATAACAAAATCCCCCCTCACTATCCTTTCCAGGCACTCCAATATAACCTGAAAGAAGCATTTCACTTTGGTAAAACAGTAAGCTCAATATATTCCCTTACATCTGGGGTGTCCATATGAATGATGTAGAATCTTTTTATTTGTCCAATGTTTAGAACAAACTGACTCTTGTGTTGGAAAACGTTTCCCTTGCACGTAAGAATCTCATGAAGGAGGGATTCTTAATATGCATTCCCTGGAATACTTAATGGTCCTTTCATCTGAGGCTTCAGCTTATATGTTTTGGTACATTGACTCACTGAGCAGTTGCTTAAACATGCTAAACCAAGGAAATGCTTTGTGAGTGTATATTACATGCATCTCAGGAGACATGCATGCCACATGCATGGACTTTCTGATTTCTACTTCTCTTGGACTAAATTAGTCTTAAATCAATGTGTACAAGAGGTGTGTTTTGCAGTTCAGTAAGGTAATCAGCAGGGGGAGCCACATCCATTCCCAAAAGCATAGTGACTAGAATAGAATATTCATAGTGAATTGAATTATCTGTTTTCAATTTACCTGTTCAGGGACAAATGAATTGCAGATAGTAAAAATGTAAGAAATGGCTTATACCTTTAAATTGTTACTTGAGTTGAGAGCAAAAAACCTACTGACATATCTATCTTGTAAATGATAATATAATAAGGTAATGAACAAAAATCTTGTTTATGGCACACATCATTTAAGTTTTTCAACAATTAGATAAGGGACACGGCATTGCATATTGTAGTATAGAATTTAATTCTTTTAATTCTCAGATTAACTGTTTGTTCTGGAGCAAATAAACTTAAGCTACAAATTTTAATGGATGCAGTGACACCGTTATGATGACAGGACAATGTATGACAAACAATCAGGAAAAAAAGATGTTTCTTTACATAAGCTGATTGTTATGTTCAGCTTCACCCACACATCGTTGAAATAAACAAAGTTATAACACAGCTGTTTGTAAATATACTCCAAGAAATGAAGTCACTTAGCAACTGGTGTGAAAACTGATAAAAATGTTTCCTGATTGGTCAGTGAGAGTGAGCAAAGAATGAAACAAAACAGGGCAGGCAATAGTTTCACTTCACAGATTTGCTAATGTTCGTTCAGACAAACTACCGCACATTCTGAAAAGACACAGGACCTGAACAGAGCTAGTCTGTGCTGTCTGACGTTTAGGATGAAATACTCCATCTTCACTGCTGTGCTCCTGGGAGCTTTCTGTGTTCTTGCCAAGGTTGAGGGTGAGTGCAGTAATACATGCTATGTTTTACCTGTGATAATTCCACATAATGCTAATCTGATTTCACAACATGATGGCCACAATCTGACCTGTCTCAAATTATGTTCTAGCTCAGTTCAAAAAGACATTATCAATTTGGATCTAATACCAGAATCAATAAAAAGTAGAAAAGTATAGCTCTTTCATCATACTTTTTTTTACCACAGCAATGGACAGTAGGACAAAAAAGTCAAAAGATCCACAGTGAGCACTGCAATCATAATTAAATCAAATTACATATCACATACACACTTGTTTTAACTTGAAATGAATGCATGTCAGCTGCTCAAGTAGGTCCATTACGGGTTAGGGTATTTCATTTTAACCAGCCTCAACACTAAAGAGAATTTAGCTAACTTGCTGATGATATTTGGGGGACCATGTGTTTTGTGTGAACAGGCTTGCCTGGTTTGATATTATGTATATGATTTCTTTTCTTTTGTGTTTGGGTGTTGATTGGGGATTGGCCCCTGGCCTATTTTTGATTCACAAGGTTTGGGGTTGTGTGGGTTGTGCTTGCAGGTCCTCCATTTGTAAAAGGGCTGGAGCTTGCACAATTGTTTTGGTACATGTGTGCTGCTGTGCTGCAGAATGGCACTCTTCAATGAAGAGCCTCTCAGATATTCATTGATCTAAGGGCAAACTATTCACTGATCCCTCTCAATTGATGGTAGTGATATATAAACGCTCAAAATCTTACACACTGCACAATTCAGCTTGTTTTTTTTTTTTTTTTTAATTTTGGTCCTCCAAGGACATACATTAAATATAAGTTTAGATTGACCAAATTCAACACAGTTTGACAAACATCAAAAATGCAAGACTGATGTGCTCTCATATTTCTCCTTCATAGCTCACATAGACATATGGTATGCAGCCTGCCTCACCAATGACACTAATACAGAAGATGAACTTCAGCTGGATGAAGATGAGTTGTTTTATACAGACTTCAAAAACAAAGATCTGGTATACACCCAGCCTGACTTTGTTGACAAAATCATATTTCCAACCTGGCTTCAGTCAGCACTGGGTCAACAGCAGGTCTGCATAAATAACTTGAATGTGGCTGTGATATCTGAAAAGAATCCTCCCGAGGAAGTAGGTGAGAATGCCTGAAACTAACAAACTGTAACTGTGTTATGGTAATTGTGTAAGATGAAAAAGGGTTTCTCGCCTGTAGTTATGGTTTTGGATGAATGAATCTAAATTAAGGTTATATCAATGTTAATACAACAAATCCAAGTGGCTTCCCACTGTTACCTTCATCCATTATACCAGTGTATGATTCCCCATGAACACTATAAATTTACCATTATCATCCTTATGTATCGATTAGTTTCATAACCTTAAATTTGAATATATTTACAAATCATAATTAAAACCCATTGGGCCTCATTTATCAAACGTGAGCCGAACGAATTTGATCGTAGTTTTTCTTAGGGCTAATAGAGCAAGGTCAGCCATAGCAATGAAGACCTTAGCATTGGTTTCTGCACCAAATTATAGCAAACGTCATTCAGATGTTTTATTGAATTTATATAAAATTCCAAATTAGAATTAATTAGATTAATCAGGATTACACAAATAAAGTATCACCTGTTTTAATGTATTTATTATTCTACAGACTCTCCTCAGAGCACAATCTATCCCAGGAATAAAGTTGTATTGGGGAGGAGTAACACCCTGATCTGCTATGTGAATAACTTCCATCCTCCTCCTATCAAAGTAAAGTGGACCAAGAATAACATTGAAGTAAAAGAGGGAGTGACACTGAGTCGCTACTACCCCAACCGCGATTTCACCCTCCATCAGCTGTCCACCCTGAGCATCGTCCCTGAGGAGGGGGATATCTACTCCTGCACTGTGGAGCACAAGGGGCTTCAGGAGCCCCTGACCAGGATCTGGGGTAAGACAGGAACAGCAGTTACTGTATGTCTATGATAGAATGTTTAAAATATAGAGAATACTTTGTCAAAAAATATAACATAAGACCATATTTCAACAATTATGTATATCCCTTTGGAAAAGTAAGAATTGTCTAGTGTGAGCCAGCTTAAAATTTTTAGGTTGCCAGAAAATCTGAACACTAGGGCAAATGTTCACAGGACATGCACTTTGGCCAGTTTTCTGTGTGTTTTCATTACATTACATTGCATTACGGTCATTTGTTAGACGCTCTTATCCAGAGCGACTTACAAGGTTTTCCTACACATTATTCACCTGGAATGTTTTCTTGTGAGCTTGACAGAACTTGTTTGGAACAGTGTCATATTCTTGTAATATTTGTGGAATGTTCACATAACACTTGGGGAAACCCCAGTGAAAATATGACCTAAATTTTACCCAGTGTTTTCTGTCAGCTGGGGAGACATTATTATTGAGATGTTAGCGTTATGGTTAGGGTCTGTTGATACCTCTTAGGAAAGTTTAAATCATGCATCAATTTGCAGTTATATACGCAATTTGCTGGTTTGCAGTTATATAAGCAATATTAATTGGTCTTAAGACTTTCACGTTCATGGAATATTGTGGTTACAAATAGTCAAAGGAATTACTTGTTGGTAGTCGTGACACCTAAAAAGAAATTACATTTATAGGTAATATATTTTATTTAGTTATCACCTCACAAGTAGGGGTGACCCCGAAAAGTTGACTATTCAGCGATTCGATCCAAGGAACTTGATTCGACTGCCAAGCACACAGTCAAATAGTCGCAAAATGTGGATAAGAAACAAATCATTCCATTCCGGCTATATGGGGGTACTGAATGTCTGATTTTACATTGAATTGTTTGGTTTCTCCAATATATATATAGTCTATTTTGGCATATATCAGCCTATTAATAATACTGTTAATAAAAATTTGAAAATAACTCATGTGCTTTTAATCAATCTCCTCAGTGTGCATGAATAAATCACCATTTAGACTAAGTTGCACTATCCAATTTTGCGGGACCATCTGAGCAGCATCTCAGCTGGGCTTTAAATCTTTTTAGCTACCTAATAGCTCAAAATGTCTGGGAAATAATATGCACACTTGAGCCAGGATACACCATTCCCAAAAGAGAGATGCATGCAGTGAATGCAAAATACACATGTGACTGTGCAACCTGTGTTATTCCATGTCAATATTTGCTGTTAGGTTAACTGAAAGAGGGTAATTCTTGAACACCGCAAGAAGTCGTAAAAATTCCCATTCGAAGACAGGAGTCCAGTTATTGCAAGGTTCAGAAAATTAGATTGAATACTTCATTGGCCTCATTTGCTAAATTTCCCCTTATTTAGCACCTTCACCCCAAGTATACATATGCAGGAACAGAGTTTATTATGGATCAAGAGGAGAGTCACAAAGTGACATAGTCGTTGCAAATTCCATTGTAAGGAAGGAGGTAATTTATAAGGGAAAGAAAGTTGGGTGACACATATGTGTTTTTGTTGCAGTCATTTCAGTTGTGATGAGTCCCCTGCATGTTGCACTTAGTAATTGATTTCCACTCGTACCACGTTGGAATCCACTTTTCGTCTAGGGCAACACAGGATATCAAACCTAAAGGGAACTTAAACAATGAAACAGAGACTTCTACACACACTTTCATAGGCAGTTACCAATCAGATAAAACATCTGCTGACAACAGAATGCAGGGCATGACCAAGTTCACCCCAGGGTTCAGGTCCCCAACATAAGATATGAACACAGTGGATCTAGAAAGTCGGTGGCTTGTTGTGGCCTAGGCTTACACCCAGTGGCCTGCTATGTGTTTGGCCGCACTCAGAGGTCTGTGACTGTAGTGCAGTCTAGGCTTACACTCAGTGGTCGGCTGTGGTGTCTGGCTGCACGCAGCCTGGGCTTACATCCTAATGGCCTGCCATGGTGCCTGACTGCACTCTCAACCTATGGGACTTGTTGCAGCCTAGGCTTACACCCAGTGGCCTGCCACGGTGTCTGGCTGTATACAGCCTAAGCTTACATCCATCAGCCTGCTGTGGTGTCTGGCTACACTCAGAGGTTTCTAGGCCTAGATCAGTTTGAGTTGAGATCCTAGGGAGCATACCCAGCTCGGTATGCAGATGTCTTGTGACAAATGTTACAAGCAGAACAGGATGGGATGCGGGACCTGGGGCCCCGTATCCGGGAAAAACCTCTGGAAAACCTCTGCACCTCAGAGTAGCCACACTGGATGCCACTGGTTCACATGCCTAGATGAAATAGGAAACTTCTATGGGGATGTGATATGGAGACATGAATGCAACAGACTGGAAAGGGAAACATTATTGTGAATAGAAAACACAGAAAGGTAACAATTTTTATTCCACAGCACAAGATCAGTTATTACCAATGTCACACACACACACACACACACACACACACACTTGCCAAAAACACAGATAAACAGCAAACTCTGCACCCCCAAATGTTCCATAAATGATTATGGCTGCCAGGAGCTTGTTAAACAATGCTCCCTGAATGTATCTCTGAGCTTCCCTCAAATATCATCCTGAAACCCCTTCCACTCTCCAATGCCCTACAGTCATCCAGTAGGAATCTGCGACAACCACTCTACAACCCTTTTCCCTGTTAGCCTGTTGTCATGAGACCCCCCTACAGGCGCAAAAGGAATTGAGGGACAATTACTCTTTCATCCCTCATCCTGAATGGATGGGTGAGTCAACAAAATGGCAATTGTTAGTCAGTAACTTTTATGGCAGATGTGCCCTTATCACCTACTCTCCCACATCACCCAGGATGAAGTCCCTGTAAGGGTGCTCTCAGGGCTATATGCATATGCACTCATTTACAGATGTGGGTTTAAAAATGTAACAAATTTCAATAACCATCAGTATGACATCAGTATCCAAATTCATTTTTTTACAGTCAAAGCTACAGCCCATATCATCTACATGCCCCCGAGTCTTTCCCAGTGTTTATTGTTTCTTTTGCATTGAAGTGGCTGCTGGGCTTTATGGTCCCACTGTAAAGTCATATTTTGTAGGCACGTGACACCCAAGACACCCAAAGCCCAGCATTGTCCCGCGCCATCAGTGTGTCGGGCTGGGCATGAATGGGCCCGAATGGAAAACCCTCCTGTGATCACACTGGGGTTGCCTAGTGTCTGGTTTCCCTCCCAGGCTTCCACAACGTGGGAATGAAATGAATCCTTACACAATCTTATTAGCGATTTTCACCCATTGCAGCTGTTTAGTAATTCACATGTAAATACCACAATGTTTTAGCAACTACTTTTACGCCTGAAAAACAGTTGTAATCCATTAGTAAATCTAGACCTGAGTGTCACTAGTACAATGTTATTATGTATAATGTTATTGTTTCACTTGTAGTCTGTCCTGATTTAAATTGTTTTCTTCACACAGAACCCGAAGTACAAAACCAGTCAAACATGGGAGTGACAGCATTCTGTGGGATAGGCCTGACCCTGGGTCTGCTGGGAGTGGGGGTGGGAACTTTCTTCCTCATCAAAGGAAACCACTGCAACTAAGAGAGGTAGTACATAGTGTCACAAGTTTATTTCTAGAATTTCATTTCTAGAATTTCAACTTTGAGGTATAGATGCATTGTGGTAGAAGGGGGATTGAGTGTCATAGTCTGATAGGTGCATGTTCTGATTTTTTTTTTCATTTTTTTAAAGCTTAAAAATGCAACTGGTATGATATATAACTCAAATATGAGCTAAATATATTATTCTTATGGATACATTATTCTTACGGATACAACAAACTGCTCTTTTCTTGTGTAATATAAATGCTTTGGGTGTATTCTGAATGCTTAGATGTCTCTTCCATAGATTGGAAAGACAGTCCACATACACTATATTGCCAAAAGTATTAGGATGTCTGCCTTAACACACACAGGAACTTTAATGACATCCCATTTTTAATCCGGAGATGGCCAACCCTTTGCAGCTATAACAGCTTCAACTCTTCTGGGAAGGCTTTCCACAAGGTTTAGGAGTGTGTTTATGGGAATTTCTGACCATTCTTCCAGAAGCACATTTGTGAGGTCAGGCACTGATGTTGGACGAGAAGGCCTGGCTCACAGTCTCTGCTCTAATTCATCCTAAAGGTGTTCTATCGGGTTGAGGTCAGGACTCTGTGCAGGCCAGTCAAGTTCCTCCACACCAAACTTGCTCATCCGTGTCTGTATGGACCTTGCTTTGTGCACTGGTGCGCAGTCATGTTGGAACAGGAAGGGGCCATCCCCAAACTGTTCCCACAAAGTTGGGAGCATGAAATTGTCCAAAATGTCTTGGTATGCTGAAGCACTAAGTGTTCCTTTCACTGGAACTAAGGGGCCAAGCCCAACCCCTGAAGAACAACCCCACACCATAATCCCCCCTCCACCAAACTTTACATTTGGCAAAATGCAGTCAGGCAAGTACCGTTTTCCAGGCAACCGCCAAACCCAGACTCATCCATCAGAAGCGTGATTCGTCACTCCAGAGAACACGTCTCCACTGCTCTAGAGTCCAGTGGCGGTGAGCTTTACACCACTGCACCACGCTTTGCATTGCACTTGGTGATGTAAGGCTTGGATGCAGCTGCTCGGCCATGGAATCCCATTCTATGAAGCTCTCTACACACTGTTCTTGAGCTAATCTGAAGGCCACACAAAGTTTGGAGGTCTGTAGCTATTGACTCTGCAGAAAGTTGGTGAGTTCTGTGCACTGTGCGCATCAGCATGTGTTGACCCCGCTCTGTGATTTTATATGGCCTACCACTTCGTGGCTGAGTTGCTGTTGTTCCCAATTGCTTCCACTTTGTTATAGTACCACTAACAGTTGACCGTGCAATATTTAGAAGTGAGGAAGTTTCACGAATGGACTTATTGCACAGGTGGCATCCTATCACGATACCACACTTGAATTCACTGAGCTCCTGAGAACGACCCATTCTTTCACAAATGTTTGTAGAAGCAGTCTGCATGCCTAGGTGCGTGATTTTTGACACCTGTGGCCATGGAAGCGATTGGAACACCTGAATTCAATGATTTGGAGGGGTGCCCCAATACTTTTGGCAATATAGTGTACACCACATACAGCTCCCATAGGCTACATAGACTAATATAATTACTGTACAGAAATATGCACAGAACTAATTACATATTAATTGTAATTCAATTTTAACATTTACTTTCCTTTTCATGGACTGGTGTCATCACTGAAGCTTCTTTCAATTTGAGAAAATTCAGACCAGTACGAGGTGTGGCTATTAAATAAGACTAATGCTCAAGAAAAACATGTCTACTTCAAGTGTTGCATAACAGCGAACTGAATTGATTGAAATTGATTGAGCGAGCGGATTGAAAGAATACTGTGTCCAATTTAACTCTTATCATCAGGGCCTATTTTCAATTTACTTGGGAAAAAAGATGATCACCAGGGATCAGGAAATTAGGATATAATACACTTTATGTGTGTTGTACATTTTAAAAGTGTATTGGACATTTAAAAAATGAGAGATGTTATGACAAATACATGTTGAAGATGAACTGTGTATAATAAATTACCCATAGCTTGCTGGAATTGTTTTTCCTACAGTGATGAAAATACAGTACATGCATGTTTTCTCACACACTTCATACTTCATAGTGAAAAACATAAATAGGATTTATTTTCTGGGGATAAAACAGAAACATTCTAAAAAGAGACAAAAATGATCTTACGAAGCAGGCAATTGTCAGGGTGCAGTAGGAACTCAGATGCGGACAGACGTAAAAAACCAAATAAATAAAGTTTATTTCAGCCAAAACCAAGTCCAAAATCCAAAAGCAAAGTCAAATTCAGGCTTGGGGAACAGGGAGGCGGGGAACAAGGAGGCAGAACAGAAACATGAGGGAAATGAAAACACAAGCACATGGCACAGAGACAGGGAAAAACCAAGGAAGTACAACAAAATGAACCAAAACAGAACTAAGACAAAGGTTTACTGACAATGATACCCTACATGTATAATAAAACTAGCTGCCTTCAAGCAGTTTATCTCCAAAAAGACATTTATTTTATTAAATGAGAAAAAACATTTTATTAAGACATTACATTTAACTTAAAAAGTTCTAGCCACTGTGTGTTTCAAATAAACATAATTGGTCAGTTTGATGGTATGGGCTTTTTATTCATTTGTCAAACTACTATAGAGATTTTTTTTTTTACTATGCAGATAGTGATATATTAAGTAACGGTATTGTCTTTTTATGCAGGCACTCATGAAGATTCAAGACCAAGCCATGGAAGAAATCATGGATTTTCTCATTCATTTTGCCAAATAATTGACTTGATTAATAATTGAAAATCGTGTTGTTTAGGCTCTTAAACAAAACATTTTAAAAAACAGGATATTTTGAATTATTTGTAAAAAATTATATATTTTAAAGCATGTAAAAAAGAAGCTGGGTAGTTTAAAAAAAACAGGGGAGAGAGAATTTTGTGTCCTTTTCTCTTTCCTTCTCCCAGACACTTCCTTCTTACTGACAGCACTTTTTTTTTTGGTTGTGGCTGACACCCCACAGAAACCAAACGCATTTCCGGATGCTGAGGATACCCAGACCTTATTTTTACAGTAAAACACAATTCTATCTGTGAGGTTCAATTAAAAATATAAATTGAATGTTTTTATTCCCATATGAGCAATTGTTGTAAGACCTTTTATTTTTGGCAAGACCTTTCTGCATTAATCAAGTAATCTTTTACTAGATTAACGAAAAAGTTGGTTGGAGATCATTTTTGAGTTTGAGTTTTCAGCACAGGTTAAATTATTTTTTATTTTAAATTCATCCTTTAGATAAGAACATATAATGATGAGAAAAGGCATTCAGTCCAACTAGGCTCCCATATACCTACAATCTTCAATCTATCAAGTACTGCATCAGGCCTGGACTTGAACAATCCACCAGTATCTGCCAAAACACCTAGCAAGCCATTCCAATCTCTGTTAACTCTCTGGCTGGATTTTCAAAGTGAGCTGCCTAGTGCCTTGATGCCAAAAAAGGCAGTGGCCTTCATTGGAAAAGTTAGCAGGACATGTAACCTAAAAAGAATGGACACCTTGCAGAGCTTGTAGTTATACATCAATGGCTACGTCATCTTAAACTGCACAGCACATGAACCTATTACAGTAGTACAACTTATCCAGCTATTAATCTGCAATGTTATGCTAGCTAGCCAGAAAAATTGCTATACTTAGGATTAATTTTATGAGAAAAACACACCTGCATTGTCAGATAGATTTCAAAGTTATCGCTTTATATCAGATTTGCAAGAATTCAAAGAATTACATGTCTATGTTAGCCATGTAGATAACCACAGTAACGAATCATCTATGGTGAATGTACTGCCAAGTTAATATTAATATATACATACACACAATACAATAATCAACAAAATGTCCATTGACATTATGACAGGAAACTCATCTCTCAAGATTACCAATCTGAGACACGTTTAAATGCAGAATTATCTTAGACAGCTTTCGTTCGTGCAACACACTAAATGGGTAGTTAGTGTAGTTAGTGCAAATGAAAACACACCTGCAATGTCAGATAGATTTCAAAGTTATCACTTTATAAAAGATTTACAGTAAATGTAATGGGGCCATCCAGATTTTACCAATCTCTTTATCTTGGTAGCTTACTTGGTTTTTAGCAAGCTTTACTACAGTTATTTTAGTTAATATACTACTGCTTTCCCAATCAGTTACCCACCAAGCTCAGCTATCTTGCAGTTTCTAGCAAACATCCCAGTTGTGCATAACAGCAATTGGCCACATCAGTTCTGGTATGGTGAATTCATTACATGTCCAAATTTAGACATGACTTGAAATAGACAGCAGGTACACACTGCCTTAAAATGCTGCCATCTGATGTGATCTGATAAGTCCTGGTAGCACTTCAGAATTGACCAATTGTGTGCCCCTTATTCTACTGACAGAACTCTACCTGAGAAATGGGCAAAAATGCTCTCTGCTTTCTCCATTGCAAATTGCTTATGCATGGTTGTTGCCCAAAAGGTAAAGCGATGACCTGGGGAGACGATATGATTGTGTTTAAAATGTTCTTCTTTAACTCTTACTACAAACTACTTGGAGATGTATGGCTCCGTTGGTTGTGTATCTAGTATGTTTCTGTTCCTTTTGTGCTGACATTGAGAGAGTAATGATCTGGCTGGGCCTGGCTTATACTGATCTTTTTTTATCTGTCTTTCCATTGTATGTTTCAGTTTTATGCCTTGTCTAATACCTGCATTTTCCTTAATTGTAAATAATTATAAATTCGTTATAAATTATAGTCCTACTCCATTGAGATAATGAATTCCTTTTTTTTGTCATTGGCATATCTTATTTTTTCTTTCAAATAAACACTTAATCTTGAATCTAGCTGAGAGTTAGTTTCAGTTATTGCCGTGTTGATTCCAGTTGTTTATTTTTATTTTTATTCACCCTTAAACCAGATAAAGTCTCATTGAGATTTTACAAGAGAAACCTGGCCAAAAAGGCAGCATAACAACATGCATCACAAGGACATGGTAAAAATATCAAACATTCTGTCACGGAGGAACCATTAGAAACACAGCATTAGGATTACACAATTGAGGTGACTAATAAGTTAGGAGCAAAGACAATTACAGACAGGGCTTCTTTTCAAGTCCTTTATAACTGAAACAAATTCTGTGTATCAAATTAACTCTGACAATTTGAAATCATTTTGAAGAGAGTTCCAAGTGAAGCATTCTTAAAAGCAGGAACAGACAACATCAGATCATCTTGAGAGTGCAGGCTAGCTTTGGCTTCTGAGAGGCGTGCACAAGTAAGAGGAAACCAACCCAAATTTCATGTAAATGAAATTTAACCAATGGGTATGCCTGCTTACATAGATAGCCACTCAGCTTTTGCATACAATGTGCAATGGTGTATAAGATATTTACAGCCTGTGAGAAATGAAACCTTGACATACAGTATCTAGGATCTGTAAACATTGGGCAGATGCATTCATATATTGTAAGTCGCCGTTATGTAGCAGAAGAAAGTTGCCAATACAAGGTATTTCCTAGCTTTAAAGGAGAGGTGGGATTTATTTCTAAAATAGGAACCTCACTTCACCTTGAGCTTAGAGATGAGAGAAGATGAGGAGCAAAAAATAATAGTATTGTCAGCATAAAAATGGTACATAACAAAGATACATTTTCACAAAGATTATTGTCATATATGGAAAAAATATAGGCCCTAACACAGAACTTAAGACACTCCTTTCGATACTGTCAAAAAAGAAGCAGTATACACTGCCATCCGAACAAACTGCATTCTATTGGCATGTTGATCTAGATTTTATGGTCAACTATGTCAAATGCTTTTCACAGACCAATAAAGAGAGCTGCACAAATTAATCTGCAGTCTGTTGCCTCAATTATGTCATTAACTGCTTTAAGAGCAGCAGTAACAGTGCTGTGTCATTTCCTTTTGACTGATATTGGGGAAAAGTGCCATTGATTCTAATAATTTTTGTAGAGGACTGCAAGTTTTCAAAAACCAAAACACACAGTTTAGAGATTGGCCTGTAGTTCTTTACATTAGATAAATCTCCACCTTTCAGGAAGCGAAGAGCAAAGGCAGATTATAGAAATTCCATTGTTAGTAAGAGTGAGATTGAACATATATGACAAGACTTTGTCAATACAATCAGAAGCCAAATTCAGAAAATAAGGATCAAGCTTCTCAGGACCTGTAGATTTATTATGATCCAGGTGTTTTAGTGCTCTGTGGACCTCAGACACAAAATATGATGGTTTTTCAATAGGCTGGCATATAACAATTATACTGTTGTCACACCCACTCCAAGTAAATCACACCCACTCCTACCTCACTCTGCCTCACCTGATTATTGAATACAGCATGAACTTGTATTCCAATGATCCAACCCTAGTTTAGAAGTTGTGTTTCTACTTTACTCTGCCTGTGTACCTGATTTTGCCTCTGGATCCTGTTTTGGACTTGTTTGCTGCCAGTTCTGTTGCTGAACCTGTCCCTGACTGAGTTTTGCAATTAAGATAACTTCAACCACACTTGGATCCCAGTCTGTTTGATTACAACTGTTAACATATTAACATATTAGGAAGTTTAAATAAGAATTATCTTCTGTAGTAACAATCACTATAATCAATCATTTATATTTATATAACATTATATACATGTACAGAATTCTTTGAAGTCTCCTGTCCTTTGTGCCTTTGGGCAATTATTCATACAGATAACCTGTTAAAATAGTAGACTGTAGCTCAATAGTAGACAGAGCTTACCACACCCTACATTTACAACAATCCTATTTGCTGAGCTTCATCCTGCGCCAAAAACCTCAGTGTGGTGTTGAACATTGCAGCGGTGAGCCAAGCGTGCAGATTCTTCCTTGCTTGCTTTCCAGGCTGTCAAGGGGATAGCCCTGTCCTGTCTTCAGAAGATCATCAGACCCTACACACCTTCCCATTTGCTCCGGTCTACGTCTTCAGCGCACCTGATGCCCCCTCCTCTGCGTGCCTGCATTTCCTGGTCACATCTGCTGTCTGTTCTTGCTCCCCACCAGTGGAGTGACCTTCCTACAGAGGTCAGAACAGCAGATAGTTTGAAGACTCACCTCTTCAGGATGCACATCTTTCCTTTCCCCCCTAGCTCCCCCACTTAGCCATAGCGACCGAATATTGTAGGCTCAGGATTGTCGTTGATATTACTAATGGTTTTTCTATTTTGTTTCTTCAACAGATCAACCACAGGGTTTAGGATAACCCTTCTGGCACTTAAGACTTTTGCCCCCTCTAGCACTTTAACACCCTTGTGCACTTTGTGTTGTAAGTCGCTTTGGATAAGAGCATCTGCTAAAAGCCAATAACATAATGTAATGTAAATACTCACATAAAAAAATGTTTTCCTTGCGCCAACTGTTCTGGCTGCGGTTTAGAGAACTGAGGGAACGGAAAAGAGCCAAGTTTAAAGTGGTACGTCGGTCAGTCAAATTGTTTGTGTACTTTTTAGAAAATGCAATTAAGATTGTGTGGTGAATACACTCTTTTCTTTATGACAAATAAATAAATATTGTAATGCTCGATGTTTACGTTTTAGTGTTTACATTTTAGTCATGCTCTTGAATAGTTGAAAAACAGTACATGAAATTCAGTTTAAAATTCATTTATCTGAATGTAGATTTATCATTTTAAAATGTACATTCATACTGACAATTTTTCATTGAGTGTGGGTTCCCAGTGGTGCACAACTGAAAAACAATGTAACATTGCCCAGTAACAAATGACGTTGCACAATCCTTATTCTGTATTGGCTATAAGCAACACTGGAACTATTGTATATGCACTGATAAACTGTGACCCTCACCAGAGTTTCAAAATACCAGCATCCTGTATGCATTTCTTGACAACACCTGCCATGTCTACATTTTACTCCTGCATATCCAATGCCGTGCTATTATTCGCTTTGTTACCTAACACTGGTAAGCAGCACAATTGTATTGTTATTATTATTCTATGATTATTATTATTATTAGTAGTAGTAGTAGTAGTCGTAGTAGTAGTAGTTGTTGTTGTTGTTGTAGCAGTAGTGGTATTACAGAATTATCAGAAGTGCTACCATTAGAATGAATCCTCTGATTATGTTGGGATCCGGGTCACATCAGTCATGTTAACAGGTTAGGTTTGACTGACTAAATCACCTCAAAGCAGTCATAATTAGATTTTTACCCTTCCAGCTTTTCTTCTTACTTGAACTAGCAACTAATCATTCATACATGACTTTAAATTATTTTATTTCTTCATTTTATCACCAGAAGATGCAATATTCACCTTATGATAGACCACTAGACTTTAGTTCAAAATGTACTCTTTTGAAGTACTCTTTACTTTCTTCCTGCACTCACCTGCAATCTCAGCCACAGTGCTAAACCTTTTGTTGACACAAACAGTATCTTTGTACTCTGACGGTGTAGACATCTTGTAAAAACTTTGTCAAATTCACTTTTACATGTTCATACCACCTGTGCTGAGGAAGTCTTAAAGTTTAAAGATGAAAAAATGAAGTTAAATGGCATTCCTGGGATATTAAATGCTGAAATAAATGTATTTTGACCCAAACATGAAAAGAAGGATAAAACATTACTCATTAACATCAAAGTAATCTTTTTTTCAGGGTTCACTTTCCATAAGTAGTTACAAGAAAATTTGTGGCAGTCTGGATGTTGATTTCATTTGTTGCACATGTTGTACTGATATCGATCATGCAAGTGTTTTAGGGGCCATACCAGTCAAGTTGCATATTATTGTCTTATTGAATAAATGAGGGAGAAATGTGTGAGTACTATAAAGGCAATAAGAAATAAAAGGCACAGATATGTTTGTGTATTGAGTACTTCTGTGATACATCTCTAAAGATATGTTAAATTTAGATGTTACCGGTGGAATTTAATGTTCTTAGTTTTGAAGTATGTCAGCTAATTCCTTGCTGATGTGTTTCCAGATTTGTTTAATGGATTGATTTATTTAACAGGAACCATCCATAACTGTACCCAGTAAGATTGTATGACCCAGTAGCTTTTTTTACACTGGTAGCAATAGATCTCTGTCAGTACATCTTACCCAGAGGAGCTCTGATTTAGCTGGGTTGGCATGGGTATGCGTGTGTGAGTACAGTGGTAGCAGTGAAAGTGGTATTCAGTGCTGCTTCATAAAATGCATATATCAAGCCTTTAAAGTATTCTTTATAACATTCTATTCTAAATCAAAATTCAAATAATTTACTTTCTTATACATCAACTTTCCAGATACAGTGTAATGGGAGAAAATTCAGACAGGGATTCTATAAACACTCATTCTTTTAACTTAATAAACCAATAAATAGGAGTTTTATGCTTTCTATGTACAAGAACAGGCAGAAGTGTTAATTTTCATGATTGATGAACTTGCCAAACTTTTTCAGTGAAGATAAAAAATTAACACTTGCATTTAGCTGCGAACCAAAATTAAAAATGTTGACTCAGTCCCAACCTCAGTCTGTTTCTGAGTTTGCTAATATGCTTGAGATGAGCTTTCACACTTCTTGAAGCATGCAGAGTTCATCTGGGGAGGGACAGCCCCTCTCCAGCTTTTAAACACCACATCACCTTATGTTGACCAAAACAGTACAATAAGACTATTTGCTCTATTTTGACTACCTAAATACTTGGTTATAGTACTTGGCCAAGCCACTTCGCTATTTTAACATTTATTTTGTGGAAGAGTAATTCTCTCTCATTAGTGGGTATCCTAGTTGCCATACTTGCGCATAGTATGTCCTAAAATCTGCCAGGATCAATAACATTTTGCTTTAAAGCAGCAACACTCCTTACAACAATAACAATAACAGCCTGACTAATACTGGCCGTTATGACATGCAAAAGGGATACATCATGGGGAAGAAATAATGCTGCAATTGCAAAAAAATTTGAGATTTTTTTAGTTCTTGTAATCAGGACCAAATAATACATTTGACAAATGGCAAAAGTATAACATTCAACAGATGAACGAGGCTGTAGATTCATACAGCACATTAATATTTGAATAGTCAAGGGCAAGAAATAAAACTATTTACAGTATTTAGGCCACTACCAAAATTTTCATGACATAGCGAAAAATACCATAAAAAATATAAATTTTTTCCCACCCATTGAAACAAGAACACCCACTGGCTTGACCGTGAAGTTCTTATTATTTTACATTAATATGGACAACAAACTGCTGAAAACAGCTTTTGTATTTCTTCAAAAAGGTGCTTGCTCAATCTTATTTACCTTTATAGAACTTGACATCTAGTTGGTTTCTGTAATGTGAATTAAAAAAACAAGCTACATTTTCTCATTTCATATTACTATGGGATATGAATAGTTTGTGGAGAGGTTCTCCTATGAACATTTTGCACTGCATGGGCATGACACATGTTTTGTGGATGAGGAGGTTCTGGCAGAAATCAGACTGAAGTATAAGGACATAAGAAATGTCACTAAGAAATGTTCAATTTCAAATCCTCTTTGGAAAAATCTGCTATTACAAAGCTTTGATTGGTTAATGGTTCAAACTGTTGAATACAACACCCACTCACAATAAATGTAACGTAAAGATGGAATTACCACCATCCAATTTGTTCAGCAGGAACAATGCAGAAGGCATGTAACATTTTGGACTTTTTTTCCCATCAGAGCTGACTAAAATCTTGCGGCCTTCCTGGTAACTCACTGAACCCCCCTAGTGGGGTATGGCCACCCAGCCAAGAACAACCAATCTAGAATACTGCAGATAACAATTGATACTTTTACAATTTTTAGATATTCAACCTGTTGTAATCCACACAATGTATGTATATTGTAAAAGAAATACATCTTTAAAATAATCTCAATAGGTCTGTATGATTTTTTTTTAAAAACAGCTATTTTGCCCACTGGGATCTACCTCATTTTCATAAGGACTGAACAATACAATAAACAGCGGAATATGAGGCCTGAAAGACAACTTACTTCAAATTCACTATAAAATTCAAATAAAGTTTTAATAAAATTAAAATGACATGCAAAGAAAAAGTAATTTTCAAAAGATTTTCTTAATAAATATTACAAAAATATTACAAACATCAACAGGTCAATATATAAATGTAGTCAGCTAAATATAATTTGAATGTTTTCAATGTTTGTTTAGTATTGGAAAATGTACTTTACATTTTTGCTCATTTTTGACACAGAACATAATGAGGTGTTCAAATAAAAATAAATAACTAAAATTTGGATAGTTATGTCATGTATTTGTTAATGAACACCCAATTTTTTGGTATGAAAAAGTAATTGCCCCCTCACCTTAAGTTAGCGGTGCTGGGGCTGGGTTGGTATTAAACTTGAGCTAGTAGAAAATAATGTGTATAAATATTATAGTAGTAGATTATACTGTGCAGTAAATTATGGGGACTTGTGTTTATTTATGCTGAAAGCAGACATAATGTACATGTTCTTTTTTCCCATTTTTCATAACGGGGAAATATTGTAAGTCTGTAAGCACCTATGTCTTAGTTTAGTCGAAAGCTTTCCATGTAAATAAATGTGTGTGGATTGTGTGGTGTTTTGATTTAATGGTGTTTTGAATGGCTGAGCTAGACTTTTTTCCTAAATTGGTTTCTGTGATTCAAATGTCAATTTATTTATGTCCTCTCACCTCATCCTCTGATGGACCTGGCTGGCAGTGCAATCATTGACTGGTATTTGATTTATCATTATCGTATGGAATGGCTACTGTGGTAGTTCAGTATGCTGGAAAGTGGCACAGCCTTAGACAGCCTCTACAGCTTGGTAAGCCACCTTCAGCAGCAATTATCACATCTAGTCAATTCCTACAGTCCTTAACCTGTTTGCTCATAGTTCCATAGAGAAATTGTGTCCTAATCCTCGCAGTAGAACTGAATGGATAACAAGAGATCTGGATGGATTCAGCAGATTATTCAGAATGCACCAATGGCAGATGTTTTAAATGGTTACTCAATAAACATTTCAGGAGAATGAACCCTCAGACAACAGGAATGCGTTTGGAAGGAGTTTATTATGATGTAGCGAGTTGTATATTGGTATAGACATTGATCTTGTGCTTGGAGTCCAAGGGGGCAGCGTCATGCCTCCCTGTTCTTTGGGTAAAAGTATTGAAAGCATTACTGAATCCATGGAGGTTATTTTTGACTGGAGATGCATGTTGCATGCATGATATATATAATCTTTATCCTTTGTTACAAGTACAAACAACACAAGTGTTCTACTCCAGCATCATTTTCTCTAGATCAGTTCTGAATTTTTTGGCAGAGGACATTCTGTAGCTTTAAGTAGTAGCTATTTTTAGTTGTGAAAATCATTTCTCAAACATGCAAGTAATGTTCAACTGGTAGAAATATAAAGTCGAAATCCATACCTTGACACAGATCTCCGCCAGAGTACTGTTTTTACCATTACATGACCTCTGCTATATGACAGTATGTTTATGAGGCTGTGTTCCCTTGATGTAAAAGGCATAAAGATTTCTCACTCTCGTTGTTTGCCATTGTAGTCAACTATTCTGCAATTATAATTAGGGCAAGAACTCTTATGACACAAACAAAACATTTCAGGATTCAGGATTTTTGTTCAGGATCTTTATTTAAACCTTTATTTCAGGATGAATTGTTCAAAGTGGAGACATTCAATTGCAAGGCTTCCAGTTTATAATTGGGCGATCCACAATGCTGGATATCTTTCAGGGCTTAGATCAGGACTTTGACTGGACCAATCCAAAGTTTAACATTTCTCATTCTTCAAGCATTCTGAAGTATAATTGCCTGTGTATGTCAGATAAATATCTTGCTGCGTGACCCAGCTCCACTTCTGTTTCAGCGAATAGATGGCCTGACACTTTTAATGTAGAATTCCCTAATACATAGCAGGATTCATCGTACCTTTAATCATGGAAAGTCCTGATGCAGAAAATCATTCTGACACTATGACCATCATGCTTGACACCTGGTAATAGGCTGTGTGGAATGCAGTGTTTGGTTTTATCCAGAAATAATGGGGCCCATATCCACAGTGGAGACGAGAATCCTGACCTTAACTGAGATGAGTGAGACCTGTGTATCACAAATGTTGTTCTAGAGTTCTTTGGGACTTCTGGGACTTCTTCTGTATTGCTCTTTTTAAGATACTGACAAAGACAGGCTCTCCTGAAAAGATTCACTGTTAGAATTAGACTTTCTCCAATTCGGCAGTATGGCTCAAACTGTGGTTTGGTGAAGCTCCACAGCCTTAGAAATCATTTTGTACCATCGACTACAGAAATTTCATATGACTAATGGAATGATTTGCCTCTATGCCTATAGCATCTGTATGCTGACATCTTCACCCTGAAGTTAAACGCAGCATTAGTCATATTTACATTTGGCAGGGCTAGCCCAAATCAAGCCTAACTGTTGACCAAAATGTTCAAACAGCTATAAAGTTTAATTTTACCCACACCTGACACATGTTGATCAAAAAACAAATGAGAGAAGCAACAAAAGTAGGTGTCATTTTTTTACTGTCTCAGACTCCTTCTACACTATTATAATCAACATAAAGAGCTGGTGAACATACTTTATGTAATTGCAAGTGTCAGTGAAATGACTGGATAGTAGCGATCTAAAATAGATTATCATATAAAATTCTCATATTATTCAACTTACTGTCATGATGTAATACGTATTTATCACCCATTTCCCTCTCTTAATGCTATATTTTAATCAATCAACCAAGCAAGCAAGTTGTCAATTATGTATAAATTATCCAAATGTGATGTTTGCTGTATTGCTATATCTATAAGGTATCGTATTAATGGTAAAATTTTGGTATTGTGATATGAACACGAAAAGATTGAAACATTTTAATAATAGAAACTAGGCTCTAATGCACTTATAGTCTGTGGGTCACCCAATGCCGCCTGTCATGGTCTGTACATGAGTTTTGGAAGATGTCCCAGGAGCAGATGCAGTCTTTTACTGTGTCATCCCCCAGTGCTGTAAATTATTATTTTATACTTTTAAATATTACTGAGATTCAAACAAATATATATTTTTTATTATTTGTTTTTTCAGATGGCTATTTCTACCAGATTCTGTCCGAGTGTCGTTACACTTCAGAAGACCTTCATGACATTGAATTCTTGAGCAGACAAATCTTTAATAAATTAGAGTTTTTGAGATACAACAGCACCCTGAATAAGTACATTGGATACACTGAGCTTGGAGTGTACAATGCAGAACGAGCGAATGCTGATCCTGCTGAACTGGCTCGACAGCTGAGTGGCCGGGATGTATACTGCAAGCACAATGCAGCACTGTACTGGGAAAATATGTTGAAAAAGACTGGTGAGTATCAGTAAACCAAAAGTACCAAAAGACAAAAAGAATTCTTTTGTTTTGATTTATTAATTTCTTAATAATAGTTTCCTGTGTTATTGGAGCTTTGCTTGTCTTCCTGGTGATATATCAATGGTCATCATTGTATGACATAAATGAAAAAAATTGAAAAAAAAAAAAAAATTAAGCCCAGACAAGAATATAAAAATGAATATAGAGAGAATAAAAAAAGAATATAGAAATGTTGATTTTTATGCTGCAGTATAAAAATTGTTGAAGATCTTAGTATGTATGCTCAGGATTTAGTATTGCATGTATGATACACAAGAAGGGCAAATCTGAAAAAGAACTGCTGATACAGCAGTTTGAAAACATGTAGATGGGGTCTGGTTAACTTAGATAAAACTTGGTCTTGCATGAAATCCTGATTATTCCAGTGTCAACTCACATGGTGGTCCATAATTGGGCCCAAAATAGAGTTTTTAATAAATACTCATGCCTGTTTTTCTGGGCCATTGGGTGTTTGTAGACAGAGGTGTGCTTCAATGCTGTGACTGTGCTGCTCAGCTGCCAGACTGTAGAATGAGGCACACAGTTTGGAGGTGTCGGGAGAGTACCGTGCATTTTTCTGGCTATTTGCCATGGTCATGCCATTTGCAAGACCAAGGATAAGATGGATAAGATAGATAACCTTTTTAAATGATTCTAGTTGTGATTGTATTTTCCTGGGTTGATTCACCAGACTGTTCATTTCTTATCCACAAATGTGATATATTAATTAAGAATGAATATTTTCAACAATAATTAGTTAATTGAATGTTAATTCAATAATAAGTTAATTAATGTTTGTTAGGTGAGAGGTTTTAGTATGTGGTGTCACTTTTGTTCTGTACTCAAAGTGCTGGACATTGGGGGCATTAATTATTAAAACCGCTGAATTCAGACCATTGTCATTATTAGTAAATTGTCACTTCCCTGATGAAGGAGAGCACATGTTGCTTGTGTTCTCATGAGTTGATGGAGATGATACGAGTCAGTGAGAAGAGTGTGGGTGTGCAAATAAAACACATTCTGGGTTACTGGAGTTCTCCCTCAACAAAAACACATTTTATGAGAGGACTGCATGACAGTTATATATCAAATGAATGGCATTTTTTTGATGACCAATTTCTTTTCCAGTGGAACCCTCCATAGAGATCATATCTGCCAGTCCAGCCAGCTCCAAGCACCCTGCCATGCTGGTGTGTGCTGTCTATGACTTCTACCCCAAAGGAATCAAAGTGACCTGGCTGAGAGATGGACATGAGGTGACCAGTGATGTAACCTCCACTGAGGAGCTGTCTAATGGAGACTGGTACTACCAGCTCCACTCACACCTGGAGTACACACCCAGATCTGGAGAGACCATCGCCTGCAAGGTGGAGCATGGCAGTCTTCCACAGGGCAAGGTGGTCACGTGGGGTAAGAGTGTGATCAACCAGTAAAGGTAGTGCCTGCGAATCAATTCTGAATGCCAACGGGAATTTAACTTCAACTGAAACACATATATCAAATTTAACTTAAAGGTAGGATTCAATCAACATTTTTTATTAACTGTAATTCCAATACAATAAGAGTGTTATGCTTGTTCTCCACAAAAGCAGTTGGGTGAGGTCATTTTCATGAGTACTCAAACTTACCAAATTGTGTCTGTGAGGATGAAAATGAATGCTTGCTTTTAGTTGTGAGCCAAATGGCAAATGTTGATTGAATCCCACCCATAGTTTTTGTGCACAATTGACCGGTGAAGTTAATTACAACAATAAGACTTTGTAAAATACTTACTTTCTTTTTTCCAATACAGCTCATAAATTGATTTATCCTTGCTGTTTATGTATTCATCCCTTTGACCCCTCTACTGTGTTAAACTCTTAGCTAAAGCAGCACATTGTTTCTCCAGACCCCTCCATGCCTGAAGCAGAGAGGAACAAGGTGATCATTGGGGCCTCTGCTCTGGTCTTAGGGCTGATCATCACCATCGCTGGAGTGGTGTACTACAAGAAGAAATCCACCGGTGAGCAGCAAGCTCTTAATTACCAAACATTTAGAATATCAACATCTGTGTGATTTATTTTTCCACTGTTCATTTGAGTGTTGTGATATTGAGCATGAATACATTAATAAATAAATGTAAACCATTAATTATTGGCCATTTCTATTTGTGAAATTATTATACGTTTAAAAAAGAACCCATATTGTACAGAAATGTTTAGCTTTAGACATATATTTTTTATTAGACCAATTCATTCTCTATGATTTATTATATTTAACAGGTAGAATTCTGGTGCCATCAAGTTAAGGTAAGATACTTTCATTATTATGATATTTATTTTAATTATGGTTACTCCTATTATTTTTCTTCTTCCATCACTTCTTTGTAATACTACTACACTGTAAAACCTATCATGTTTATGTCACATGGTGTGTGACTTTCCTGGGTTGGACAGAATAGGCGGACACAGGGAATTGCGGGCATAATGACTCTAGTCGTTTTTATTAAGTGTACGAGGAGAGAGAGAGTATTAAACAAACACAAAACCAAACACTGAAAATAACAGTGTCCCAAATAAAAGTCAGCAAAACTCGAACTGCATAACTAACAAGATTTTAGTTCTAGACATTTTTCAGCTGCTTCTCTCTCCATTGCTGGGGGTTCTTTTCTCTCTCTCTCTCTC